>PVIA01005725.1:0-109661 GCA_004024845.1 Tonatia bakeri
TGATTTCTTAATTTTGGTGACAAAAAGTAAATAAAACATAATATTGCCTTCAAAAAACTCTCAACCTAATAAATGACAAAATAGTGCAAATATAACTTTAATACAGAGAAAATAAATATGAACTGATATGAGGCATCAATTTCATAGTTTATGATACATGGGTAGATACAGATATAGGTATATGATACAGATATATAGTTACTTGGTCTTGTACTAAATACACCACATGGAATGAAACAAGACAATTGAATTTTGCTTTCTGGGAAAGGTTGGGCAAAGATACTGTGGTCTGTGAGAGGAGGAAAATCTGAAAAACTGAAAACAAAAGTTTACTGGACTCTTCTCTGTGAGTTCAGTAACAGGACAGGGTAGAGAAAGAAATGTCAGTGAGACTGGTAAGAGGTAAAACAGAACAGATCTAGATTCCAGAGTGATATGCCAAAGACAGAGCTCAATTTATAAAAGCACCTTGGCTATTGTCAAGGTTAGTTGGACATAGCTGAGAATGAAAGTAAAGTATTTTAAAACAGATGTTAGCCCAGCTGGTGTAACTCAGTGGGTTGAGCAGAAACCTGTGAACCAAAGAGTTACTGGTTTGATTACCAGTCAGGGCACATGCCTGGGTTGCAGGCTGGGTCCCTGGTAGGGGGCATGCGAAAGGCAACCACACATTGATATTTCCCTCTCTCCCTCCCTCCCCCTCTCTCTAAAAATAAGTCAATAAAATATTAAAAAAACAAAACAAAACAGATGTTTAGTTTTGCTTGGTGCTGGAAATGTTAAGCTATTTATACTGTTTTTTTTTTTCTTACAGCTTCATCAAATATAATTAATATGCAGAGAACTTCACACATTTTATATATATAATTTGATGAGCAAATACTCATTAAATCTCACCACAATCAAGGTAATAAAGGTACGAATTACCTTTAAATGTTTTCCTGTGTTCTTTTGCCTTTGTATCTCTGTGTGTATATATGGTAAGAACATTAAATATAAGGTTTACCATCTTAACGAATTTTTAAGTGTGTAATAGGATATTGCCAAAGATATGCACTATTTTTACATCAGATTTCCAGAACTTATTCTTCTTGAGTAGATGAAACTTTACACGCATTAAAAAAAATAGCTCTCCCTTTTCCCCTTTCTCCAGCCCCTAGCAAACACCATTATACTCTCTGCTTCTATGAGTTTGATTAATTCAAATACCTCATATATGTGTAATCAAGTAGTATTTGTCTTTGGCTGGCTTATTTCACTTAGCATAATGTCCTCCAGGTTCATCCATATTGTTGCATATGGCAGGGTTATCTTATTTGTTAAGGCTGAGTAATATTTTATTGTATGTATATACCATATTTTCTTTTTCCATTTGTCTTTCTGTGGATATTCAGATTGTTTTCAGAGTTTGGTTATTGTGAATATTACTGCAATAATATCTTTTTGAGATCCTAATTTCAATTCACTTGGACATACACTCAGAAGTGGGATTCCTAGATCATATAGCAGATCACTTTGTATTTTTTTACCTGCATTCTGTTTTTCTCATAGCAGATACACTTTTTTATCTTTCCCACCAATGGCATACAAGGGTTTTAATTTTCCCTCATTGTTGCCAACACATTTTAAAATAATAGCCATCTTAATATATATGAAGTGGTATTTCATCATGGTTTTAACTTCATTGTGCTTCCTTAGTGTTTAGTGATGCTGGGTACCTTTTCATGTACTCTGAGTTTTCTGTAAGAACTTGGTAAGTTTGTGTAAATGTTTCCAACAAGACTAAAAAAATTGCCCCACCCTTCCCCAGAAAAACAGACACAACAAAAAATATAAAAAAACTAAACCACTTCGTAAGTGATGTTCACAACAAGTGATGATTTTCAACTGTAGATTAGGAAAATTCTCACCTGAAATCTGGGCCCAAATCACTGAGACTCCCAAGAAGAAAATTCTGACTCTGAAATCTGGAACAGCCAGCACAGCTGTGGGACCAGTTTGCGGGGCTTCCTAGGGCAGCAGCTGGTCACAGACTGAACAAAGAGCATAATTCTAGTGCTTTAGAGGAAACAGTACAATGAAATGCACAGCTTAATCTTCTCTTGATAATGTGATATAATCATAGTTTTTTTTTAATCACGAAATGATCACTTTAAATAACAATGCCATTTTTAAGAACATGAACTGAAAAGTTCATGTTCTTCATCTCCTCCACGCTCATCACTGTCACTAGCAGATGACTGCCAGGTCCCATTTTCAGCTCCCTTTGATTTTTAAGCTGGGCAGTGGGGTAAGTGAAATAATATTTTAATCAATTGAGAAAATTTTATTTAAAATAAGAAAAACAAATAAGGTTGAAGTCTACAGCATAGACTTTGGGAAAGATGAATCAGGGAATTTAGGATTTCTTGTGTCCCTAACATTGGACTTTAGGACAAAATGCTAAAAACAGACTCTGGGAAAAGTTCATCTTGATTGAATTATCTCTTCGAATATTTTCTTGCAAGGTATTTTTGCCTTAAGCTGATTATCAAGGGATCTTGAAAAAAATTAAGTATTGCCACATGATGTTAAAAATAAATCAGATCATGAATGAATAAAATTTGGTTGTATATGACCTAAGAGTAGGAGGGGTCATTTAAATCCTGTATAGCAGGTGAAGCTTCATTATTGTCTATACACCCTTTTTCTAAAACCTGCTTATATTTCTCCCCACCTGCTTTTCAATGGTCAGGATGCTTATGCTTACTTGAATGATTTAGTATTATTAACAGAAAAGTCTGAATTTAGTTCCTTCAAAGAAGTAATATAATTGAAAATTGATTTGTATGTGTAAAAATAACTTCATCCATTTTGTTTATGTGTGCAAGGGGTGACTCCCCCCAAAAACAAAATTGTTTTCTGGAGGGTGAGCTCGTTGTAATACAGGCCTCCCTACAGGATGAATGTTCTAGGACCCGTCTGTATCAGGGCAGCAGCTAGCATTGTGGTGAGAGGCTATGTTGGCTTCTGTGAATTTTTTCTGAAGACTTGTTCAGTGTATTTGCCCATTTCATGGTGGGTGATTTATAAGTACACTTATCCACACTGCGCTGAGTGTTCAGCAGTTTTTGAATAAAAACGACATGACCCCGGTGCCCCATCCTCTCTATTCACCCGATCTTGTGGATGTGGAAGAGGTAAAACAAAAAATGGCAGAAGCACTAAAAGGCATCAAAATTGATGAGTTCACAAACTGTTTTGGGCAGTGGAAAAAACATCTCTCGGTATGTGTGCTGCATTAAACGCAGAGTACTTTGAAACTGACTAAAGTTTAAACATATAAGAATAAATACACAATTTTTATGAGTAAATTCCATTTTTTTGGGTTGCCCCCTGTATGAGCAAGCAATCTCATTATTTTTGTGAGAATCTGATGTTTGTGTATGTAAAATGACTGTGTGTTGCAACCTCACATGACAAAGGTGCTGATTATTAGCTGATTGCGGAAGGCAGAAACCTATCCTGACCAGGAAGTGGAAGAGGACAATTCATTCAAGACCCAGCAGGATCTTCTGACCTGAATGGCATGTACATAGATGCTACTAGACAAAATACTGTCACAGTATTTCTCAATGTACAGAAAGTATCCTTGACAGACATCTGCTAGAGATGTATCTTAATGATTTCAACTAAGAGATAGAAGATGTGTGCAGGGAATGAGATTTTGGGATGTTCATTAAAAATATCTAATTCTTAGGAACGTGCAAATGAAATCATTGGGCATCCTTTCGGTTAAGTGATGAGCCTTGTCTAATGGACCTTTGGAGGAATATCTGATTCTATAGGGGTTTGCAATTTTTATTGACTTTCTGTAGCTAGACTACTCTGCAATCAATAGGACTAGAAGTTAACTCATGGAAAAATAATAGCAATGCAAAATGTTCATTGCACATAGTGAATGTGAGAGCACATTATGTTGAGCCCATATTAATGCTCATATGTATTGGGTTGGCCAAAAAGCTCATTTAGTCTTATCCATATGATGGCTCTGGTAGTGTTCAGCGGTCTTTAATTTCATTCCAAAAAATTTTGCTAGATTGTATTATGACAGCTCTCATATCAGTGTGTATTAAAAAACTTATCAAAATTGGTGAATTTTTGTGCAGCCATTTTAATATTAAAGATGGAAGAAAATACACAACATGTACATGAAATGCAAAAAAGAGATTTGTGCAGCATATGGAAAAGGTGTTGTGACTGATCGACCATGTCAAAAGTGGTTTGTGAAGTTTCTTGGTACTATTGATATTTTGTCCAAATAATTCTGTGCTGTGGGACTGTCTTATGCATCGGAAGATGTTTAGTAGCACCCCTGACCTCTACGCACTAGAAACCAAAAGTGGGAGATGGCTGCCATACTCAAAATATCCAAATCAATAGTTATTGGTAAAAATGAAAAATGTGTCTTTATTTTACAGACAAAAATGTAATGGATTTTTTGGCCAACCCAATATTAGCAAATGTATCACTTGCTATATCTGCCATAACAACTAACTTCAGACTGAGTGGCTTAAACAATAGCAATCTACTTTCTTGTCCTTCTAAAGGCCAGAATTCTGCCATCTAGATATCGCCAGGATAGTTTCTTCTGAGTCCACCCTTCTCATCGTACAGATGGCCATCTTCTCCCTGTGCTTTCAGATTATCTTCTCTCTGATGTGTCTGTGCCCTAGTCTGTTCTTCCTATTAGGAAACTGTCGTTAGATTAGGGCCCACACTAATAACCTCATCTTAATTTAAATTATCTCTTTACATGTCCTCTCTCCAAATACAGTCATGAATGTGTCTCAGGCTCTGAGGTACTCAGCATTAAGACTTCAATATATAGTATTTTAGGGGGACACAATTCAGCTCATAACATCATATTACTTAATGAAATGAAGATATCTCTGATTGGGGCTCATTTATATTTGCATTCTATATTTGTACATATATATATGGATATGCATTATGTATGTTTTTTCATGTCATTATGGTTTTCTTTTTTGAAAATATTAATTTACTAGGAGAAAATTAAGGAATATGCTGCAGTTTGTTGAGTCAGGTCATATCTCTTAATTGCAGAAAAGCAAGCCCTCACCCAAGTAGGCAAGTCATGTGATTATAAAATATTTTGATCATTGTGTATTTTTGTGCCTAATATCCATTGTTAATTTTTTTTATTTCATTTATTGGGGTGACATTGGTTAATAAAGTTATATAGGTTTCAAGTATACAATAATATGATATTGTCTGTACATTGCATTGTGTGTTCATCCTCCAAAGTCAAATTTTCAATTGCCATGTATTTGATCCCTCTAAAGTGATCTTGAAGTTCCCAACAAAAGCATATTAAGTTGCTGGCAAGATGATTCAGGGCAATGTAACTAAAGGAAGACTTTTAAATAGAATACATTTTGCCCTGGTTAGGTAGCTCAGTTAGAGTGCCATTCCCATATACCAAGGTTGCGGGGTCCATCCCCATTCAGGGCACATACAAGAATCAACCAATGACAGCATAAATAAATGGAACAATAAATCAATGTCTCTCTGTCTTTCTCTCACAATCAATCAATAAAAAAATAAATAGAGTACATTTTTGCCTATGATTTTGAGTCGAACTGGAGAACTCCTCCAAAAATAATCTCAGGTTGATTTGGAACCAATCAATGGGGTAATTTCTAAGTGTAATTTTCCTTACAATAGACCAAATAACTTATTTTCATTTTTATGTACTCTCTCCAAGCCTCAGTTTCTTGATGTCTAAAGCAAGAACAATGAGAAACTTAACATATATCATTATTATAAAGATTTGATATATTAACCTTGCCCCAAAAAGTGCTAATAAATGGTAGTTCTCCAATATAAATATAAATACACACATGCATTTTATTGTGGAAATCCAGTGATGATATAAGTATGGAGTACCATGTTTAAACCTTGATTTTATTAAGAGGCATCAGTTTGCATCATCAGGGTTTATATGATAGTAGCCATAGAAATGTGTTAGGAAGACTATTTTATTGTAATAGTTTAGGTGGAAGAGTATGAAGCCTTAATTTAAGGCAGCAAAGTTCAAAACAAAAAAGGGGGAAGAAGAAGAGGAGGAGGAAGAAGAGGAGGAGGATGAAAAAGAAGAAGAAAAGAAATTATGAAAAATATTAAGAATTTTAAATTGTCCAACTTTTTTTTACTTAATTTTTGTTGGTTATGTTACTATAGATGTCCTCATTTTCCCTCCTTTTCCACCTTCCCCACACCCTTGCCTCCCCCTTCTCTTGGCCATCATCACACTGTTGTCTGCACCTATGAGTTATGGATATATGTCCTTTGGCTAATCCTTCATTTTCTTTCATCCAGTTCACCCTTCACTTTCACCTCTGAGAGCTGTCAGTCTGTTCCATGTATCCATGCCTCTGGTTCTATTTTGTTCATCAGTTGATTTTGTTCATTAGATTACAAGTATAAGTGAGATCATATAGTATTTGTCTTTCTTTGACTTGTTTATTTCACTTAACATATTCTCCAGGTCCATCCATGGTGTTGCAAGAGGTAAGAGTTCCTTCTTTTTGATGGCTGTGTAGTATTTCATTGTGTAAATATACCACATTTGTTATCTAGTCATCCACTGGTGGGAATTTTGGCTATTTACAGATCTTGTCTATTGTAAATGATGCTGCTATGAACACAGAAGTGCATATATTCTTTCAAATTGGTGTTTTGGGATTCTTAGGGTATATTACCAGAAATGGAATTACTGAGTCAAAAAGCAGTTCCATTTTTATTTTTATTATTTTTTTAGGAAACTCTATACTGTTTTCCATAGTAGCTACACTGTCTGCATTTCTAACCAAGAGTGCATAGGGTTCCCTTTTCTCCACATTCTTGCCAACCCTTGTTTGTTGATTTATTGATAGTAGTCATTCTGACACGTATGAGATATCATACTGTGATGTTAATTTGTATCACCACAAATTATGTAGTGCAAGTGAATGGTAGTGCAAGTGAAGGGAATAGAGAAGTTAAAGATATATCCAGACTTCTGGAATGTAAAATGGAGAATACTATAGAAAAAATCAGATCATCTTACAGTTCTTAGTGATCTGCTTCTTTTCTACCTATTTGATCTTTTACAGTATACATGAGTGAACAGAGAAGTTTTAAAAATATGAGCCAAAACACATTCCTAATTTACTTAAACCCCTTCAGTTAGTCCCATTGTTTTTAGATAAAGTTCAAAATCTTCATATGATCTAAGATTAACATGACTGAGTTCCTGTTTTCATGTCTCTGAGATTATTTTATGCCACATCCCTTCTCAGTTTATATGCCTAAACCTGAAATAGATCTCTATTTACAGAACACAGCAAGTACTTCCCCAACTCTGATTTTCTCACCTGTTGAACCCCTGCCTAAATGTCACTCTTCACGTGGTTAGCCAATTCTTCTTCATCTGGCCTCACCTTAAATATGTATTATCCCCCTCAGAAAGTACTTCCCTACTCACCTTATCCAATATGAACCTCCAATTATTTTTATTATAGTATTGTATTTATTTTTCTGGAGGGCATCTCTTACAACATGTTAAAGTACATTTGTTTATTTTTAAATTATATACCACTTTCAAATATTTTCAATTGAGTGCTTGCAGGGACTATGTCATTTTACTTTAGCTATCGTGTGCTTGTCACTTACCTTATGTGTCTTGGCATGTAGCAGGCATGTAATACATATAGCTCTAGAAAGAATGAATCTCCAGTAGGAAATATGGAGATCTCTGGATTTTAAACTATCTGAAGTGGAAATGTGGATTTGTAATTATTGCTAAACACAGAGTGATTAAAACATTCACAGTGAGTGTGACAACAAGAGGAAGGGGAAACAGACTAGATTAAATCTCCGGGCATGACAATACTTATTTTAAAAAACAAATATATATATTTTTTAAATTATAAATATAATGCATATATCCTGGTAAAATAGATCAGTAAATGTTCTATTATGCATTTCTCCAACTATTTCCATGAGTAGCCACTGTTAACCATTTGTTAACTATCTCTGAACACATATTATAACAATGTAGAAACATAGATTAAATAATTCCAACCAGGTAGATCACATTGTTTGTTCTGGAAAAAGTCTTTCACTAAACAACTTAAGGTAGAAAGTAGGACTCCAGAAGGGACTAAAAAACTGCAGTATGTGCAAAATAAGGAAGAATTTTTTTAAAGGAGAATAATTTGCCATTATCTCTAAGAAGGTAACAAATATTTAAAAATGAATTAGCAACAATAAAGATGGCTGAAATTTGGGGGCAATGGACTTGCATTTCTACTCTATTTTCCCACCAGTTTCAGAAAAGTACTGAAGAAAAGAACTTCAGTGTGTATGTTTGTCTGTGTGTGTTCTAAATCTATCTTCATGTTCGGGCAGAGATAGGAAAATGGAAAATGCAGAGAGGACATTTACTGTCCTAGACAATATCATTGGGTAATGGCTGAATTTTTTTAAAAATTCCTATAATATCTGGATAATTTATGCAAACTTTTTAAAACTCTCATGAAAACATACTCTAAAAATTGTACTGCAACTTATTTTTACCATTTTGGCACCAAATTAATTCCATATAATTACACGTATATTTTTAAATCCATTTGTATACAGCTGATTCAAATGCCATTGTACATCACTGTGAAAGTTTATTTCTTATGCTATATTTATGGACTTTGAAATTATTTACATAATTTATTTACTGCACATTGAGATAATAAACAATTTGAACAGTATTTCTGTGCTCTTTATAAATATTTCAGTCTCATGCTCCTTGAAGTAGACTCTGGTTCACTACATTTTTATTTTTATTTTTATAAAAATCCACTTGCTAAAGGAATGTTAATGTTTACTTTCACCAGCAGCATGTGGGTGTTCTCTTTCATCACATTCTCTATCCACCAGCACTATTTTCAATTTTATATCTAAAATAACTTTACCAATCTGATAGAAGTATAGCTGATCATTGTTTTTAAATAACAGTTCATAGGGTTGCTGTGAAACATCTTTTAGATGTTTAGTTATTATTTATAATTGATTGTTGTGTTAGATACTTTCTGTTCACTTCCTCGAGCAGTATGATTTCTTCTCTGCTCTGTTTTGTTCTCTCCATTTCAGTATAGAAGGGTTACATCAATTAGTCCTGACTTCCATTTGGTTTCAGCTCAGGCTGAGCCATAATACGACATATTCTCCTGATAATGTAAGTAAGTGGTGGGGAACAGCTGCTAGCTGATGGAAACTTAATTATATTGGACTCCACCTATTATGAAACATATAATACTTTGTCTTTATAAAAATCTATTTAATATATAGATTTGTCTCCCATCTCAAAAATATTCTGTTAACTGTAGACCTCACCATGCTATTATGCTGTCCCACACAAGATTGCTTCCAACAAAGAACATTTTTTAAGCAATGGACAGGTGTCAGTGGCCTAGATCCAGGGTATACACTGGTCTTATGGTGTGTCCCTCATCCACAAGCAGCTAGCCTAACATGATGGTCAAATGACTTGTTAAAGGGTTAGCCATGCCAGCAGAGGACCCCATCCAGCAAGTTTTGGGTGTAGTCCTATTAAATGGAGTATGTGTCTCAAACTATTGGCCAACATTTTGTACCATAATCTCCGTAACCAAGATGTAAGGACCAGAAACAAATGGTAGCAGTAAGAATATCCTACTTTGTTCCTCCTTCCTCAGGACTTTTGGATCAGTGGATTTGGGGCTCTTAAGCAAAAAGAAGTAATGTTTTTGAGAGAAGATATGGGAATGCTTTCCGTGAAGTGCAAGTTTATGTTGTCTACAGATGAAACAACCTTTCATGAATCTGAACCATTTAGAAGTATTGTACTGGCTAAAATCTCTGATCCTGATCACTAAAGGAAACGAGTTGCTGATATAATATTTTTGCAAGAGGACTATGTTTGAAACTCAAGGGATTGATTTCAGGTATATTTTAACAGTCCCTTGCCAAATAGTTCTGGTCAATGGAAAACTGCAGCAATCTAATAAAGATAAGATCTTCAAGAATTAAAATCTTATAAGAATTAAGACTTGGGTCACCTCACCAGGTAAATAACCCATTCAGATAAGATGAGGGCAGAGGATAAGAGGATCAGAAATAAAGTGATAAGTCAGTTATGTTTATTTAATATAAATTTTCTGATCAGATATAGAAGCAGTTGCTTTAGCAGTTGTGTTTTATGGAATTGAATAATTTATATTCTTACTGTTTAATTTAGCCTTTAGAATATGATTAAAATTGGCAACACTTTGCAACAATATTATAAGTACGGAGACATGCATTCCCCATATTAGGGATACAAAATTTACTTGGATGAAGAGCAGAGTACAGGTTGAGGTGCAGGATAAGAATGGTGTCTAAAATTTACTGAATATCTTTTGTTTTATCCTCCAGATCCATGTTTAATTTTTTTTCTACTTTGCTTGCTGTCCAGATATGCTAACATGTATAGATTACATCAAAGAAGTTGTCAGAAAGAGAGCTGCCAGGTGGTCAATTAGGGTAATAAGCCAAACTGAAAATAACAGCCAAATCTTTATTCACTTACTGAGATAATAGAAGCAAGAAGCCAGAAAGAAGTTGCTGGCTCCCCCAGTGTTCCATTTTTCCCTACAGAATGACACTGGGACAAGGGTTAGGTGAATGAATGAAGACAGGGGGATCCTCTGTGCCAAGAGAGCCTCCCACAAAAGGCTCCTGTCATTCTATACCTGTGGGGCCCAGGGGAAGGAAGAGTGGGAAGGCTTCAGAGAGGAAAAGTATTGGTTCAAAGCTGGACTGAAGGTCACAGCTTCCTTAAGGGCAAACAAGCTCTCACAATTCATTCTCAATCCAGGTTCTGGTAACCATTTCTCCTTTAGTCCCTTAGGTCCTAAAGTAAGTATTAGCTGAAATTTTATTAAACGTAGGGTTTTGCTCCCATGCCATGTGGTTTTGCAACACCTATAACCTTGGAAAGGAACCTTTTTGTATTGTCATATTTTGAGTATTTTAATTGACCTTGACTAAGGCACTAGTTCACTTATATTCCTTGGACTTCCAAAATTTCAGTTATAAGCTTTTTGTTATTTTTTAAAATGACTTTTTCTGTATTCATTAATTTATTATACAAATATTTATTCAGCACTCACTGGGTCAGGATTTGTTCTGTGTTCTATAGCCTCTGTAGCCTTGAGTAAATCTAGCCAATTTGAGCTTATGTTTAATGAGGAAAGAGGGCAGGAAGTAAATAAATAAATGCATAAATATATCATGTGCTAGAGGAGGATAGAGAAAGGCCAGTGGTGGTGCAGCTGCTGTTTTATAAAGAGTAGTTAACTTAATCTCACCAATTAAACAGCATTTGAGCACAGACTTGAAGGAAGTGAGGAAGCCAAGGTCAGAGAGGTAACTGAGAGAAGGTCATCACAGGGTGAGCATCACAACAAGTGAAATGACTTTCAGGGGGGAAATGCACTTGGTATGTTAGAGTGGCGGCTAAGAGGCCAGCACACTTTAGTGGAGCAAGCAAAAGTAGTAGCAGTGGACTGGACAGTGGCACAGCTATTCTCAACTTTGGCTGCACAAGCTTTAAAAAATACCACTAGCCAGGCTTCATTTCATACAAACTAAATCAGAATCTGTGGGGTAGGGACAAAAAACATCATATATTTTGGAATCTTGCTAAAAAAATTTAGTATGCTGCCAAAGTTGAACACCACAGATAAAGAGAAATTATACCATCAAAAGGCATTGCCTTTTACTTTGAGAGGGATAGAAAATCACTGAAGGGTTTTTGAGGAAAGAAGAGATATGATCTGATTTCTGTTTCCAAAGGATCTCTCTTTTTGCTGTGCTTAGAACACAGCCTGTTGAGGGAGAGAACAGGGGGAGTTGAAGCAGGAAAACCAGTTAAGAGGCCATTGCCCTCTACAAGCCAGAAATGATGGTGAAAGTAAAAGGTAAAAGTGTTAGAAGCAGCGAGCTTCTGAGTGTAACTTAAAGGCAGAGATGATATGATTTGCTGCTGAGTTTTATGTGAAACATCAGCTAAAGAGAGGAGATGAGGGTATTTGCAAGGTGCTTGACCGAAGCAAATAAAGTAACAAAATTCCTCAAATGAGAAGCACTGTAAGAGTTGAAAGTCTGGAGATAGGGTGGGTTTTATGTTCCATTTAACACATCTTTTTTAAAGGTTTTATAATTTAACTCTTTATTGAAGCATCCACTTAGGTTTGGAATGCCAATTAGAAGTGAACATTTCCATACACAGTTTTATATATAAATGTGGAAACACTTTTTTTATATGAAGTGAGAACTGTTGACCACAGATATAACTTGTGAAGTCATCAGCATATAGATAGTATGCTGTCACATGAGCCAGGATGAGATCATCCAGGAAATGAGGGTCCACAAAAATTAGAAGTCTGAGGAATGAGCTCAGAGACACCCCGAAGATGAGAAATCCTAGACCTAAAGACAGACCAGGAAAGGGAATGAGGAGGGTCATATGGAAAGAAGAGAACTTACAGGAAGTGGTATCTCAGGAGCAAAGGTAGGAAAGATCTGAAGAAAGAAGAGTGAATAAGTGTGCCAAATGCTATCTATAAGTTATGAATGGTGAGGCCTTAACACCACCATTAGATTTAGCAAGATGATTGTCATTGGTCACCTTGCCGAGGGCTGACTGGTGGAGAGCTATGGGCCACACTGTAATTAAAGGGAGAATTAATTCCAGATGGATTTCCCAAGACTAAATATTTCATGGAATTATGTATAAATATCTTCCCTTGGGCTCATTGGATCTTCAGGGTAGGTGTGTATGTGTGTGTGTTATATGTGTGTGTGTAAGAAGAGTCAAGGGGAAACAGCAGGAAACAGAGTAAAGCACTAGTAGATCTTTTTTTTTGTTTTCAGACTACCATGGCCTTCTACTGTTCCCAAGTAAATTCGCAGACTCTGATACCGTTCAAAGAGTCCTGGGTGTTGGAAACTGGCATTGTGTAATGATTCTCTCCACCAGTGGGCTTTGGTGCACCAGAGTCTCTGGAGAAAGAGAAGACAATGGCATTGTAGTTCTATTAATACAGGCACGGTGTATGTTTTGAAGATCTGATAGATGACGGTAGTATTTAAAATTATTTCCTATTGTAGATCCAACATGTATATTTCTATATTTAAACAAAACCTAGATTATAAAACTCTTTAGCCAGCAATTTGAATACATTTACATATGGGCTTTAATATAAAAATTTAGTTACTTAAATGCATACGGCATCCATCACAACTCGGAGCCCTCTTAAAGTATGTAATTGCAACAACACTTCTATTACCATCTGCCATGAAGATGATATCCACTGAAACAGAACCAGATGTGGTAAATAAATTAGCACGTGCACCACTGTCAACTGCTGCTGTTCGAAAGTGTGTAAGTGACATGCCAATTATCGCCTGTGAACAGCTGGTTTTAAAGAGCATGGAAAGTGATTACTTGCCCCATAAATGGGCAACTTCACAGATGTTTTAGGTTGTGCTCAACTGTTGGCATTTGAAAGATATATTTTGGAAAACCCTGTGAAAGAAAGCATGCTGTTTTGTAAGATTTTTCAGATGGCATAACAGAAAAAAGAAACTTTCTGAAATATTTCAAATGACAGTAGAGATTTTAGTGTGAGTAAGATGCAGTGTGCAGTTCTTAATATGGATTCAAGCAAATCCAAGATGGGGGTGGGGAAAGAAACTTCCCTTGTCTACTGCTTTGTAGACATATCGTGCCATCCACCACAGTTGTCTAAATAATCATGCCTTCAGAGAGATGTGAAAAATGGCATCGCTTGTAGAGTCTCTTCTTCTTGCAGATCTTCAACAGCAGTGATGGAAGAATTTAAAATTGGCAAATTAAAATGTGCTCAAGTGTTACCTTTCTTTTTTGACCAAAAGTTAAACTTGGCAGACTAATTAATAATCAATTAAGGTTTTCAAGATTAACTTCCTAAAATATCATCTTTTAAACAAACTTATGGTTGACTGTTTTTGAAACAAGGACAAATGCATCTTTATAATCACTGACAAAATTAAAGCTTCCATAGATGTTGGTTAATAAAATTAGAAGGCAATATTATTATGCTTATTTTCCATACACACGCACATAAAAATGCCAGATTTACAATTTAATCACCATTCACCATTATAATCCAAACTGGAAATTATTGTATTGCAAGAATTACAGTTGTCTTTCTCAAAATAAATACATATTTTTAGAATTACTTTATATATAAAAAAGTTATTTTTCCATTTTCTATTTAAATATGAATTCCTTATTTACCAAAGTAGAATTTAAGCCTTACTCTTAGTCAACATCACACATATTCATTTGACTATTAACTATTCCAAATGCATCAGATAATATATTCAGATCACATATAGCACTGATTTGAGAGAAATACTATAATTCCAATCACCTTGCTCCGTAAGTCAAATAATTATAATTGTACTGTGAATTAATGAAAAAAGTTTCCAGTGTTAAAAAAATCAAAGGACAAAGTGTGTTCTTTCCAATCTACCAAAACTATCAGAACTCATACATATAAAATCAGTTATTTTCAAGCAACTATTCTTTGGAATACAGATAGAGATAGTGAAGATTGGTCAACTTAGCACCCAGAATTAAAATCATGAAGCTTCTTCTACTGCTAACAGAATACTTTTGTGTTTTACATACCCATGGAGAGGGCCTGGAATATTTAATCCTTCCTTATGAGCAAGGTATTTCCCAAGGTGTATTTCAAAAACACTCTACTGATTTAGACTGAAAATATTTAGAATCACCTAAAACAAGCAAGGTTCCTGTTTTTCTATTCTTCTCCCCTATGGTAACATCTGCACATTCCTATCTCTGCAAATTCAGTTGCTTTCTCTTAGAACTCTAGTTGAAAATGAAATAAAACAAAACAAAACATAATGAATATCTTTATCTTTAAGGTGCCTAAAGCAAGAAATAGACATCAAAATGTTGAAAGAAAATGTAAAAAAGAAAAGATTAGCAATTGATCTCTTCTAAATTCTTTCTTTGCACTAGTATGAGGGGAAGAACTAAAATTTCCATTTACATACCAAATACTTCCCCTGCTATAATAGCATAGGGAAGACCAAATTTACTCTTCTTGATATATATATATAAAGTTCTCAAAATTCTCTCTCTATATATAAAATGATAGACATTGAACCACAGGAATAGAAGGATGGCAAACTTTGAGAGAAGAAAAACAAGAAGTAGGGAGCTGTTTAATGTCTCCAGGATACTATGCAGAGAGTCTTTTCAAGAACACAAGTTGAGAACACAGTCCAGATTTCAAGGAAACAAAACAAGTAGAATTGCAAGATAGAGTGTCATAGAGGAGAGAACTGAGTGGTGGTGATGGTGAGGGGTAGGAAGAGAGAGAGGGAGGAGTAGAGGGGAGAGGAGAGGAATGGAGAGATGAGAGAGAGAGAGGGGGGAGGAAAGAGAGAGAGAGAATTGTAGACATATTCAAAAACTCATTAAAGTGCAGGTAAAGAAATGTAGAGAAAACCACTCCAAGGTGCATATAATCAAATTGCTTAAATAGTCTAAGATCCATGTGACAAGAAGAAGGTTGTTAAATACTGCTTGTTTTCTCCATATTTATTCATAAATTAACCTCTGGCTTCCTCTGCAGACTCATATTTTGCTACAATGACACATAATACTGTCTAGATTTTCTGTACAACTAGAAATTTCAAGCAAACATTATGGTTTTACATGGCTATTTTTCTGGCATTAAATTCCTCTCCTGTTCTTAGCTGTTCAGCTCCCCCATTTGATTTCTAAACATTGTGTTCAAATAGAAACACGTACTCATATGCACAAAGGCTTCACAGTCATAGAGACCGTGATGACAGAGTGCGTCCACGTGTCATTGATACTGTGGTTTTGCAAGTCTAGATGTCATATAATAACAATTGTAACAATCACTACTGGTTTTGTAACCAACCTTATTCTAGGCGTCAGGTCCAGAACTAGGGTGAGCCAAGTGAAGCTCCTTTCCTCAGCACAAGAGTTAAGAGGGCATCCCAAATCTCAGTAGTCAAGATAAGTATATTTACTGCAATATTTTAAAAAATAACTAATGAAAATATATGATGAGCCATATATCAACATTTTATTTTTATTTTTTAAGATTTTATTTATTTATTTTTAGAGAGAGGGGAAGGGAGGGTGAAAGAGAGGGAGAGAAACATCAATGTGCAGTTGGTTGCCTCTTGTTTGCCCCCAACTGGGGACCCAGCCTGCAACCCAGGCATATTCCCTTGACTGGGCATCAAACCAGCAACCCCTTGGTTCCCAGGCCAGCACTCAATCCACTGAGCCACACAAGCCAGGGTACCAAACTTTAAATAAAACCACAATGAGTATTACTTATGTTTCCTCAGTCCCTAATATGTCTGAGGGTGATGCTGTTATTGGTACTGGTTAAGAGTTAAAAGTTTGACACATAAACACATACACACAAAACTGTGCAAACAGACTTTAGTTGACAGCTCATTTTAAAATGTGTATTTGTTACTCGGTTAAGAGAGTTACCACGTCCTTTGGCACACACATCTTTGTAGCATCAAGATGGAACTTCAAAGTCAGTGCTCACAGTTAGACCATTATAGTGTTGTTCGTACAAATATCAGAGAGATCATAGACTCTTGCCTGACTCTGAGTTTCCTAAAATAAGCCAATGAGATGTCCACATCTTAATTTTCTAATCCTTTAAGTGGTTAGAAATAGTACTCTGCATACAAACAATCAAAAACACAAACAAAAAGTCCTGCTGTATGATATTTACCTCAGAGTTAATGCACTGTAAAATAAAAATTAAAAAAAAATACATTGTCTGATAATTATTGACATCATGTACAAGTATTCTGAATTTCAAAGTTAAGATGGATTTGCCAGGAGAAAGTTCTGAGCTTAGACAGCTCACCTGTATTGAAGTACATGGTTGTAGAAATATAGATCTGCTTGGCTGAGTGTGGGCAAGAATCTCTGACAGCAAGAGTTAGGCAGCTTTAGTGCAGTGTGTGAAATGGAGGTACAAGGAATACCACAGATACAAACTTACACATGCTTCTGAGCCATATCACACAGCTGTAGACTTTGTTCTATGTCAGATCAACAGAGGGGGCAATCAAAGCACGGTTAAAATGATTGACTTTGAACTAACACACCAGGAATATTGTGATAGACTCAAATAGCACAGACTGAGCCCAGCTTGATCATGGTAGCATCTAACAGGTAACTTTTCTATGACACTTTATTTTCTATGAAGCATTTTTACAAACAACTACTTTGAGCCTTCTAGCTCGAATACAAGCATTGATGTAAAAAGAGTATAAGCATCGATGTTATATGTCAGAGGAAGAAAGCTGAACCTTAAAGTAGATTTGTTCAATTTCACATGGTAAGTAAGAATTGCAGGTAGTTTCTGAAGCTATGGGGCCCAGAATTTAGTAATTTAGTATAGCTTTCTTTCTATTACATGTAGAGTGGAAAAAAATACCAAATTCCTCTTTCCTTTTCTCACATCAGCATGTGTTAGTAATGTGTTGCTTTTATTTTTTTAAACTTGTGTTGTTTAATCTTTTGAAATAATCTCAAAGTTACAGAGAAACTGCAACTATGAACAAGAAAATTATATTTTCTTTACCATTTGAAAGAGTGTTTACTTGATGTCCCACCTCCTCCCCAAATACTTCAGTGTGTAGTTATTAAAACAAGGTCAAGTTTTTTTTTTTAAGATTTTATTTATTTATTTTTAGAGATGGAAGGGAGGGAGAGAGAGAGAGAGAGAGAAACCTCAGTGTGCGGTTGCTGGGATACATGGCCTGCAACCTAGGCATGGGCCCTGACTGGGAATCGAACCTGCGATGCCTGGTTCGCAGCCTGCGCTCAATCCACTGAGCTATACCAGCCAGGGCAAAACAAGGTCAAGTTTTTTACAGAGCACACTACAACAGTCAAAACCGAGAAATTAATATTGACATATTACTTCCACAACAAAGTGGAATTCAAGCTGCCACCTAAGTCTTACCAGCTGTTCCAGAAATGCTCTTAATGGCAAAGGAACCCAAATCAGAACATGGAGGTACATTTCACCTTTTAGTTCTCTTCTGAATGAAATGATTTCTGAATCTTTCCTTGGCCTTTATAACATTTCATCTTCATAGATACAGGGCAAATATTTTTAGAATGTCCCTCAATTTCAGTTTGTCTGATTTTTACTCACAAATTTAAGTTGTATATTTTAAAAATATTACAGAAGTAATATTGTGTTCTCATTTTGTCTTATTAGATTGCCCGAAACTTCAATTTGTCCTATTACTGAAAACACTAACTTTGATTACTTGATTAAAGTGATGTCCACCATACTTTTCCACTATACAGACTTGTAATCTGTCTTTTTATTTTTATACATCATTATGAACCAAGGTTTCCTGTTATAGTCAGTGGGCTGTAATCCTTTAACATATTTGTTTATTGTGATGCCCAATTGTTCCAGATTTGACTAGTCGAAGCCCTTCGAGCTGCTTTCCATATTCTGAGACAACAAGATGCCCTATCTCTGGAACTGGACTTTTCTCCTAGGTGGCCTGTGTATGTCAGGGGAGAATAGAATTTAGAAAATAAGATCTGGATTCAAGTTTGGTTTTATTACTATTGTATTTTTTTTTTTTTTTGCTTTCAGGCTTTCTCAATAGAAAAAAAACTACAAAATACATATATAAATGCTCACACTTTTATACCCTATTTATTCTTGCATTTGTTTTTATATTGAAGACTATGAGTTCACCAATACCTTTAATTCAGTATAGTACCATGGGATTCACATGAGTATATTTCCTTTCTATACTTATAATTTCCTCCTTTAAGGGAACCCAGTTCCAATTATTCCTACCTAACATATTGATTTCTGTGATTGACACGCCTCTGTGTCTCTGGCCTCCAACATTCTAGCCCTCCTCTTCATACACAGGTGCAGTTCTCGCCCCACTTGCATGCCAACACTTTGCAGCAGGATGCACCGCTCCCCAGCACATGAGTACCCTCTTCTCTCCACATCTGCTCCACCCCCATGAGTGGAATTGCCCCACCATATGGAAATTCTCCTCACTCTGCCCTTCTCACCCCGCCTAGGGTCCAATACCTCCTGATGATGACCTACTCTCTCTCAGCTGAGGTTAGAATACTTTCCTTGCTGGGAAGTTATCCCATGAAGATATTCATACACACAGTGGGGAAAACATCCCTAGGAATCATGGCAGCATAATACAGTACTCTTTCCCCTGCACATAGTGGGAGAGGTTTCTACACAAGTGGCTGTAGCAAAACGTGACACCTAAACTTAGTGGTAAGTGGTACAAATCTAGCCTGTGGTTCAAATCTCAAATAAGAATGCCTATAACCCTCCACCTCCATCTGTGAAAGATCTAGAAAGGCCTGTGTATGGAAACTCCAGTTAGTTAGGGCATGTTAAAAAGTTTGCCCTTATTTCGTGCTCTTAGGTTTTTTGTTTGTCTGCCATTCACACCCCAATAATATCCATCTTAAATTATTGTGGTCCAGAAATACTTCATGTATTATGAACATCAGATTTACTCAAAAGATAAATTTATGAGTTTTTATTGTATATATTTCTCCTAAGCAATTAGCTTTATTTTGACATTTCATAAGGAATCAGCTTGCCCTAATTCACACTTTGTCAATTGTCTCCCACAATTGCTTGTTGCTCTGGCTGCCATTTGGCCAGACTTCTGTAGACCTCTGCCAGTCTTCCTGAATTAATTGAACTGAAAAAAATCTGCCAAGTTCAACACAGGTCAGATCCCTCCCAGGCAAGAGCCTGGTGGGCGTTCTCCACTGAGTTTCTCTTGAGGGAAGGTGTAGAAACTCAGAGTGTTGGGGCCTAATGTCAGCAGACACTAAGTAGGATTTTTCCTATTTTCCCGAAATTGTGACCCAAGCAGCGAGGGAAATATAGTAAAAAGAATGTGACATGAGATGAACTCTTGGGGAAGCCATGAATGTTATTAGAGAAAAGTGTTCCTTTTCCAAAGCCAATGGAATAACTTCTTAAGAGTGCCCAAAAGCAAAGGAGAAAGGATTTTGTTCTTCAGTGTCTGTCTTAGGCAGCACACCTACCATTGTGTCCCTGCACTACACTGGCAGACAGAGAAAATTGGAAGAAAATGGAAGAACTAAGGAAGAGAATCTAGATTAAAAACCTACAAAACCCATTGCCACAATAACAAGAATTTTAATGGAGTTTAACTGTTAAAACATTAAAAAAGTCAATTTGGAATAAATTATTTAAAATAAACTACATTAAGAGAATCAGAAATATTTTAGTAATAAAATAATTATGAAACATTTTTATTAACAATAAGTAGGAGAGCAGGAACACCAAAATCTTCCTGCTTCTCTAGATTATAAGCAACCTGGGAACAGGTTTTGACTGCATCAGGTAGAGGTGTTTGTCTTGCAGCATTTGACAATGACTGCTGAACAAACAGAAGGGAGTTTATCAATAAGAAGCTCTGGGAAAGGTTGACACTGGCAGATGTGTGGTATTGGAGTACTTAGAGCCTCATTTCTGATGTTAGGAAAGTGTGACATTAAAAATATTGCAAGGAATTCTTAATATCCAATAAGTATACTTTCCTAGAAGGCAGTATTTAGATTAACTGCTACATAGATAGCAAAAGTAGCAAGTTTCAGTTTTCCAAAAATATAACAGTAATCAGCCTAACCCAACTGCCCCCTCTCCCAGCTAAGTCAAGAAACACTCTCATTCCCCCTCTCCATTCCTTCACCCAACCAGAATAACTAGAAAAGGAAGGAGGTGAGTGTAAATAGTGATCTTGTCAGATCTTTCCTCTCCCTACTCCTTCTTCAAAATACTAAAGTCACAACAGAATTAACCTGGGATATCAGAAAAAAAATGTATGGATCTAGCTTAATGTGACTTTAAACATAATGGGAGAGCATATTAAACCCTGAAATAAAACTATTTTAATTACTGAGAAATGGCTATAAGTTTAATAAAAATTCTAAGATATTGTAGGATTCATTACATAGCAGTATTTGCATAAGTAAAATTGTTACATGTTTATACCATCAAAAGTTGATGCTCCTTAATAAACTGTCTACATGCATTAAATAACTCTGGACACTTGCTTACATTTTTGAATTTCAGAGTTGAAGGCATGACTTCAAATTTAGACAGCTGAAGTTATATGTAATTGAAATCTATGAAGGATAGCAAAGAGCTGACAGGCTAGAATTTTTTTCCTCTGCCTTCAGTCAGGGAAAAAAAATAAAACAACTCTACTGCATGGATTCAAAGGTCAATGTTGTATGGTAAAATACCTTCCCTGAACTTAGGCAGGAAGAACACTGGAGGAAGACATATCTTGAGCTTTAGAAGGTAGAAAATGACATTCAATATCTAGATAAGACAGGTCACAGACAAGGAAGAGAATGACATGACAAACTTAGAGCCAAATGTCAAAAAAGAACAAGTTTTAGAGTTAAGAAAACCAGAGGCACAAGGCTTTAGAGGTTCATAAAACAATTGTATTGATATTGTTGAGGCACATATTAACTTCACTGAACAAATATCAACACTTCAAACCTGCTAATTAATGCAACTCTAATGTGAACATGATTCAGTCAAACCCTGTCTGCAGGTTGCTTATAGTCTAGAGAAACAGGAAGATTTTGGTGTTCCTGCTCTCCCACTTACTGCTAATAAAAATGTTTTATAATTACTAAATTATTTCTGATTTTTAATTACTAAAGTATTTCCGATTCTCTTAATGTACTTTATTTTAAATATTTTTTCCAAGTTGACTTTTTAATATTTTAACAGTTAAATTCCATTAAAACCCTTGCTACTGAAGCAATGGCTTTTAAATGTATTTAATCTAGACTTCATCGAGCCTAAGATTCACTTAGAAAGCTATAGCTAAACTTAGAGGCTCCCTGATTTTGTCTATTCTGGACCACAGAATACTGCTGCCACAACATGGCAGAGCTGGCCTGGCTGAGGTTGCCAAACATAAGAATTTTGTAGTCACTAGTTAACTTGAAAATTGTTCAATATGGACTATATGTTTTTATAAATCACGTCTGCCTAAATTCTAGGAGCAGGGAGGAGCTGTAACCATTTACCTTAGGATAGACCCATCAGTGAGGTGCTCGCTGATTTTTGTTTCACAAAGTATATGAGAGAACTCTAATCTAGGAGAAAGTCCAGGGTTGCATTTCTGTAGAGCTTTGGTTGGGCTACCTTTTCTCTCTGAAGAGCCCTAGTTCTATTATGCTGTGTAGGAGCCTTATTACTACATGAAGACATCTTTGGTTCTTATATTTGCATTTGCTCTAAAATACAAGTACAGAACTTTTGCTTTATAACACTGACCTCAAAACCCTAGTTGTTTACTTATTATTCAAAATGCCTGTAGGAATGTCCTCTCTCCCTAGTTTAAAGATGCTGTCTGTCCTCTATTTGCTACACACTTTCACTGTGTTACAATCTCCATAACACATCTTTTGGTGAATGGCTCTATGACATACAGGGATTTGCAATTTAAGAGTTCCTCACTGAAAACACATTCACCAATGAACATGTATATTACCATTGAATACCCTTCTCTACATATTTAGCAATTGTTGTGCATCATGCTGTGTGCCTTTCAGATCCTTCCTTCAGGGAAGAGACATTCATTCCTTCAGGAATTATGAGTATTGGCTACAGGTGGCTCATAATTGGTTCACTTTGGAAATCACCCTCAGCCTAAGGAAGTTGTTCCTTCCAAGGTCATCCTCATTTCTGGGGTCAGCTTGCTTACAATGATTGGTACATGTAAATGTCTGAGGGCCTGGCCATACTACTTTAATTTGGGACAATTCTGGGGAGACAATCAGTTCCATAGATGCCTGTGGGACTGGCTGAGGCCTCTGTTGCCTATGAATTATGGTTCAACTTCTCCCTCAGTCCAGTCCTGCTTCCTTTATTTCCTTACTGGTGTGTTCAAATTCCTTTCTTAGATAGTGTTTCTGAACACCCTGGCCTAAGTCAAGTGGTGAAACGAGTGATCCTAATAAGCAAGCAGTAAAATGGGATATTGGAGTTGGATCAACAGTATCCCATTGTTGATATTGTTGATGAACAATATTGCTGATGAACAATTATTAATCAACAGTGGGATATTTTGCTGGCTGCCCTGCATTCTGAAACCTATTGTTGGTAGTAAACAGAGTGTTTTTATTCCTGGCATGGTAGAGCAATGCAATTATTGAACTTCAATTAGCAGTGAACAAATAGAAAAAAAATGCCTTGGGTAGTACAATATCTCAGACTTTTAACAGATGAAAGGAAGGTAGTCATTATAATATATGGAAAAAATGACTCTTGTTGGGTACTCTCAATGCATTGGAAAAGACAGAAAGGTAGAATGTGATTGGTTATTGTTTTAAGGCAATGCATTAAAGTCACAATGCCTCCTTGGCAAATATAAAGAGATTCTTATTTTCTGATGTTACAGAGCAGAAAAAGATGGAGATCAGTCTCAGGACTGAGTTGGATGAGTAGGTGAAACCCAACAACTCAGCTGTGCTGTGGTCTGGGCCTTGATGGGAGAAGAACAGAACCCTGAGATTGAAGATATTAATATCTAGGCCAATGGTGTTGAGATCACCCAAAATTCTCTGGGCTTTCATAAGTGTCCCACTACTTCCTTTTTAAAGGCTAGACTTGTATCCAGGCTTAATGTTGATGCAGACACCTCTGTTTGACAGTCTATACCCCCACTTCTGCATTTTGCTTGAAGACCCTAGTAGCTAAAGTCAAATTACAGGATAATTTAGCTGGGAGGATGCTGGGGCTGTTAAAGTGCAAAAAAACTGTAGGACCTAGCCAAGATTACAGGCAGGACTCTGGAAAATATATACAGCATTGGATCTGAGGATGCTAGATAAGGGATGGCGGACTATGAAGTTATACGCGGGAAAGTTTCTTAATATGGGAATAGCCCCCAGTGAAACAGAATTTAATAATTTGATGATAAATCTGGGAGATGGTGTCAATGTGTTACTAGGTGGCTTGTGAGAGGTTGGAAAAGGCTTGCTTTCCTTGAAAAAAGAGGAATTCAGAAATACCCTGGAAAACTGTGGGGAAAAAGTAAAATGCTGACAAATGTGGGCAGTTAAAGTGAATATAGTACATAAATCTTTTGCTCCTATGGCACCCTGAATACAATGCATTAAGCAAGGTGTGTTAATAAGGGGTGCTCCAGCATTGTAAGTATCTGTGATAGCTATCCTCTGTAGGCCAGAAATGACTTTAAAGGGTGATGTGATTTGATTGAAAAGAGGGTGATAGAATGTCAAATTAATAAAGGCCAGGTGGTAGAGCTTAATTATCAGGAGGAAGATGAGTGAAATTACTGAAATATGTGTCAAAGTCAGAGTGGAAGCTGGATATACCAGACCATCACTCTGGTTATTGTTAATGAACACAATGCTTCTGGAAAAAAAGCTGTATGAGCAGCCAACAATGATGCTGCTTGATTTATAAAATCAAACAAAGAGAACCCATGGTGGTTGAGCAGGGAGTCTAGAGAAGTAGCCCTAGTAAAAACCCAGTTTTGAGTCAGTTTACAGACCAAGAATCCACACACCAAACGGGAGACTGGGTTTCTAACACCCTGTAATATCACAGGAGATGCGTAAAGCAATTATTCCCTTAGTCTTTTCCCTTGCAGAAAAAAGTAATTTTCAACCAGTGTGCAGCAAGAATTTTAAAACTTGCAATAGCTGACTATTTAATCAGGAGCACTGACCTCTTTTCCCTTAGATTGTCAAATAAAAAAAAAATAGCAGCCAACACAATAGCTGTCTGGTGTGAATGAATCAAAATTATACCTATTTTTTTGTCAGGTCAGAATAATATATATTTTTGGTGGGCAACAGAACTTTAGTAATTAGCTTATGTGTGTGCCATGAAATGAAAAGGGTTGAAAATCATTGCACTAAAGAATCTATGAATATTTCCTCAGTAATCATGCTCTGGGAAAATGTGGCAGTGAGATAATTAAGGGAGATAATGAACAGATAATAAATGGACCTGGCCCAGGTTCACATCACTTTGGTTCCAGTAGTTTCACAGTTACACCTGTTAGTAATTTACCAAGTCCCCAAACATGTAATTGAAATACACATTTTTACCTGTTAGTATAATCCTTTCTATGTTCTGGTTACTACTGTATGTAACAATTACTCCAAAGTTTAGTGGCTTAAAATAAACATTTTATTTTTCTCTTGTTTTGTGGGTCAGAAATTCAGGAAGAGCTTGGTTGGCTTTAGGAATTCTCATGCTGCTACTGTCGTATGTTGGCTAAGGCAGCAGTCCTCTGAACACTCAAATGGACTAGACAAATACCCAAGATGGCTCTCTCATCTGGATAGCGGCTGATGCTGGCTGTGTGGTAAGAGCTCAGCTGCGGGAATCATCCACGGCAGTGCATACGGACTCTCTATCATGCCGTTCTCTGGGGATTGGATTCTTCCACGGCAGGCACTTTCTCCCACAGCAATATTCCACAGGTAGGGAGCAGGTAAACAGTGCGTGATATCCTCCGACCTGGCCTGAGAGACACGGGATCACTTTCACTGCAACCTGTGGGTCAAATCACTCACGAACTACCATGATTTAAAAGAGGGAGTGTTGAAGGAGTATGAAAAAAATTAGAAGCTATGTATTAAAATTACCATACTCTCTCATTGATTCATGTGTGGTAAAAGTTATAATGGGAAAGGCCAAAGGAGGTTCCTGGAACAGTCCCTTCAATAACTTGGTCAAGGTAGTAAATCAAAATCTAGAGTCACATACTGGAAAGAATGGCAGAGATAAGTGTCACCCTTGGAGTCTTAAAGGATGGGGGAATGGTAGTCTCTCTTATATTCCTATTTAATTTATTATTGTACTCCCTATAAAAGCCAGATGAATCTCGAAGTTTTACAATGGACTACCAGAAATTAAACTAAGGCATTGACCCAGTTGCTCTATTTGTGGTGAAAGTTGATAGATAACTAGGCATGTGATATATAGTTATAATCTGAAGAAAACACTCTTTTTCATTCTATCAGGATGATGGATCAGAGCCAGTTGACATTCACATGGAATGAATAACAGTTCATATCTATGAGCCCACTCTAGTGTATGCTATCATACTATACTCAAAAGAACTAAGAGCCTATGAATATTCTGTACATTACCATATGATTGGCACTGTGCTATTTAGACTTGATGAGTGAGAAGTAGCATATTGGCAACTTTGATAAAAATTATGTAGTCAAGAAAGTAGGAGTTTAAAACCTATGAAGACTGATGAGATACCCATATTAATGAAGTGTTTATGACTCCTGTGGACTAAAATATGCCAAAATACACCATCCATAGTCAAGGACAAATTATTGCAGCTGTAAGAACATCACTAAGAAGGAAGTTCAGTCTTTGTTTGGCTTATTGGGGTTATGGAGGTGGTGTTATTCTACACTTGGGAATACTGCTGTAACTCATTTAGTTAGTAACACAGAAGCCAGCTTTGAGTAAGGAACTGTGAAAGGAAGAACTTGTAGCAGGTCCAAGCTATTGCAGAATCTACAGTGCCAGAGGCTTGCACCATACAACTCAGCAGACTGAAACTATGACCCTTAGGCCAAATCTAGCCAACTCTGTGTTTTTTAAGTAAAGTTTTGTTGGAACACAGCATGTCCATTTGTTTAGACGCTGTCTATGACTGCTTTCACACACTGCAATGGCAGAATTGAGTATAGGCAGCTCTTGCTTTGCATGGTTCTGATGTGTACAAATCTGTTACCACAGTTTAGTTAGATAACAATAAATGTGTGGTTCAAGTTTCACTTATCATGGTTTATTAATTGCAATTACATAAAGCACAACATTTGCTGCTAGCATTTCAGTCCACAAATCACTATGTAAATAACAGATGTATTTTATAATCAGTGACCAATCAGCAAATAACCCCTGAGCATGAACTATTCAGTTCACACACAGATGGAAAAGGATGTTATTTTGTTGCCTCACTGTTTTCTGGTGATAAATTGACATGACATTTTAAAAAAATGAATAATTGAAAAAAGAGACTTGGCTGAAGAAGATGAAGGTACATCCAAGAAACAAAATGTAATAATGCTGAAAGTGAAATTTGAGTATAACATACATAGAGCTGGAGAAGTAATAGCTGACCGTGAAAATGTTAACACTGCTGCTACTAAAAAGACTAGATATACAGCCAGAGGGATGTGATGAAGGAGAACTTATCACTGCTGTGAGTAAAGTGGTTGTGATGAGAAAGATGAGTATGTCTCAGAGGAAGTGACTCTGGCAAAATCTTCACAATAAGGAAAGTCCTGGAGATATTTCATGACATCGAAAGAGCAAAGGATTCAATGTTGGAAGCTGATGCAAACTTACAAAAAAACATGGCAATTCACCAAGGTACAGAAAAGATGCCCACTCCATATATTTTGTTATACATCTAGAAGAAAGCAAGCATTGTTCAAACTAGTCCTAAAATTTGTAATCAATCTTTTTTTTATTGTGAAGTAAGTGTTAATTCACACCCATTGCTACCTCTAGAGACTGCTGAACTGGCACTCAACTGTAAGGCAAAATTAAGACTGTTAAGGGCTGAATTGCATCTTCCTCAAATCTGTATGTTGAAGTACTAGTTCCTAGTATGTCAGAATGTAACAGTATTTGAAGATAGTCCCTTTAAAAGTAAAATGAGGTCATGTGGTTGGAACATAATCCAACATGTCTGGTGTCCTTATAATAAGAAGTGATTAGGACAACATACACATATGAGGAAATAAATATCTTATGAAAACATGTGGAAAATATGGTCATCTATGAGAGGGTACCCAAAAAACAGAATTTATTTATAAAAAATTGTGTTTATTTGTACATGCTTGAACTTCAGTCACTTTTAAAGTACTCTCCATTTGATGCAACACACCTATCCAGAGACGTTTTTTCCACTGCTCAAAACAGTTGTTGAACTCATTAATTCTGATGCTTTTTAGTGCTTCTGCCATTCTTTGTTTCACCTCTGCTGCATTGACAAAACATTTCCTTTTGAGAACTATTTCATCTGGGGAAACAAGTCACTTGGGGTGAGATCGATTGAGTAGGGAGGGTGGGGCAGAAGGGTTATACTGGTTTTGGTCAAAAACTGCTGAAAACTCAGCATGGTGTGGGAAGGTACTCTTGTAGATCACCCGTCATGAAGCGCAAAAATGCGTTGAACAAGTCTTCAAAAAAACTTGACTGAAGCTGAGGACGGCCTGTCACAACAATGCTGGGTGGCACACTAATACAGATGGCTTTCTAGAACATGCACCTAGCAGGGGAATCCTGTACTACAAGGGGCCCACTCTACAGAAGTTAATACCATTTTGGGGGTCACCCCTTGTAAAAGCCAAGGAGAGAGGCTTCAAAAGAAACTAAACCTGCTGATACCTTGATCTTGGACCTTTAGCCTCTACAATTGTGAGAGAAATAACATTTTTTGTTGTTTAAGCCAAAAAAAGGTAATAATGTGGAAAAATCCCATGTGCCCTTTATGCAATTATAATATCTTCCAAAACTATAGTGTACTATCACAACCAGGATGATAAACCTTATACAAATAAATAAATCATTTTAATTTCCAATGTCTTCAGTGTATGTAATCACACTCTACTAAAAATATTAGTTTTAATATTTTCTTTACCTATATATTTGCAATTGACTATTTAATGACTGGACAAAAATTTTAAAGTTTGCGAAGAAAATAATAATTTTACTAATTAATAAAAATTGCATGCTTTTAACTTGCATAGGCAAGTTAAAAAGATACTTTTTCTGATCTTTTTCTACCTAATGTGAAAAGCAAGAACTTCTTAAAGTTGTGACAGAGCCTGTATTGATGCACAGAACCTAAATTATTTACTATCAGGCTCCTCACAAGAAGTTTGTCAACCCTTGGTCAATGGGTTAGTAGTCTCCTTATGTACTCTGAAATATTTATATCTGCTAAGTTTTATCATTTAACAGGATTCTAAACCTTTTGTAGAAATTCTATAGGAACAGCCCAGAAATCCTCAGCTTAAATAATAAGCAACTACTTGAAGTTAAAGGTATTTGATGCCATAAAACTTCTAGCATTAGAAAACATTATAGCATTTCATTAAAATAGGGTGGATTCTATTGAGTGGTTGAATGAATTTCATCTCTTCCTGCTCCACACACATAATCCAGAATATGTCTGGACATATTTTGTTTTTGCTTTTTCTGTCATGGGGTGGGGGGTAAGATTTGAATTGCCTGGTTCTGAGACTTCAGGACAGTTCTCTTAGACTTACTTTATTGTTAGTCTGTCCAGTTTAATTAAAGCAATTCCATTTTACTTGTATAAATGTTCTGAGATCAAAAGGTTTATGTTTTCCTGCTTTTTCCAATACAACTTTAACACAGACATCATTTTATACACTTAACAGTATGACACTGCAAATAATTTTAAAAGTAGGAGATAATTCACTTCTCAGAGCAGATATTTTTTATTAGCTTTTTGTGTTTGTAGGAATAGTTAATTTTATGCAAATTTATATTAGTTTAGAATTTTAAAGAATATCACAAATAATGACATTGTATTAAATAGTTTTTCTAGTTTTAAGAATGGAAATTAGAATTGTAGTAGGACAGGAGAGACTGAGTTTCATCTCACCATCTGTGTGCTCCCTTCTGTGAATGATAATTTATTATCACTATCAAAATCTCAGTGCTGGGAAAAGCATAGAATACAAATTAATCATAAGAAAGTGTTATTTAGGCAACCCTTCTTGAACAATATGAATACTGAGTATGGCCTGCATGAAAATGATGAAGATGAAGAGGAGAGTTTCTGCCAAAACACTTTTCATACCCCTAAAAGCCCTACTGAGACTTTTACTTTTATTTATTTCCACCTTGTTGTGTGACTTTGGGCAAAGTACTTAACACCTTTAATCAGCAGTTTTCTCATCAGTGAAATGAAGGAATGTTAGTATGTACCTCAAACATTATCTTGAGAATAAAAAGAAATATTGCCTGTGAAATGCCTAAGACAAGGCTTGGCAAAAAGTGCTCTGACGGTTAGTTATTATAGCCTATGAATGAGCTCTGAGTTCAGCCAGCAGTCAGTTTGAAAAAGAAAGCTAAATATAATATGATGAAATAAATATTACAGAGGCCATTTGATGTAGTAAGCAGTTAGGAGCCACTTTGCCTATTGACCATAAGCTGCTTTATGAAATAACCAGGTGAATAACCTCTCATCTTGAGCTTTTTATCAAATTGGTGCCTGCATATTCTAATAATGAAAAAATGTCAGACACAGAATAGAGGAAAATTGTAGATTGGGAAGTGAAGTCGAGCTAAGAAATTGTGTGATCACCGATGAAAACCAAGGGACTAGCGTACTCTCTGTGTGGTATCATTTCAAGCAATGTTAGCAAAGGAGGACCTAAAAGAAAAAAAATTCTCCTTTCTTTTTTTAACCAGATCATCAGCGCTGGCAAATACAAGCTTTTTCCCTGTGGTATCAGAATTATTAGGTCAGAGATTTGACTTGCCATTGCTACCCTCAACGTGTCAATCAGCTAATGTCTAAAATGTAGGAAGTTGAAAAGAATGAATAATGGTAAGGTATGAGGGTTGGAGATGCATCAGTCAGCATGAAACAAAACAAAAAACAAATATGCTCTAAAAATATTCTGCTTAATTAATTTGTTTTGGCTCAAGATGAAAAAGAAAAACATCATTTTGATTAATATTTTGCTATGGGAAACATTAAAAATTAGGATTTGACATTTTTTTGCTGTTCAATATTTTTAATTATCTTATATCTTCTATGTCTCTGTAGGTTTTCTCTTCCTGTCTTACAGTCCCAAACTGCCTCTCTGCGAGAAGCCTAGGCAATCAGAGGGCTGACCTCACTGTTTTTCTTCACTTCAGCATTCCAGTTCTGTGCCTCCTGTTGCCCAAAATCAGAAAAAAAAATTCTTTCTACTGTTTTAATTTTTCTCATTGTTTGCAGCAGGAGTATGCATACTTTTATTTTATCTTTCTCTAAAGTGAAAATTAATAGCTATTTTTAAATGCACAAAAATGTATTTGAAATAATTGAGAACACGCCTTATCAGAATATTATTTCTTTTTAACATCCTTTTATTGGTAACGCCACTACAGATACCCTCATTCCTCCCCTCCTTGTGTCCTTGCACCTAGACTTGCCCCGCCTCCTTCCCTCTGGCCATCACCGTGCTCTTGTCTGCATCTATGTGGATGCTTATATGTTCTTTGCCTCATCCCTTCACCTCCTTTTATCAGTTCCTTCTTCCTCCCTCCCCTCTTACAACTGTCAATCTGTTCCATGTATACATGCCTCTGTTTCTATGTTGTTTTTCAGTTTATTTTGTTCATTAAATTCCACATATAAGTAAGATCATGTGGTATTTGTCTTTCTCTGACTGGCTTATTTTACTTAACATAATAATCTCCTGGTCCATCCATGCTGTCACAAAATGTAAAATTTCTTCTTTTTTACAGTTGTGTGGTGCTCTACTGTGTAAATGTACCACAGCCCACTCATCTATTGATGGGCACTTGGGCTGCTTCCAGATCTTGGCCATTGTAACTAACATTGCAATGTACACAGAGGTGCATATTTTTCAACTTAGTGTTTCAGGATTCCTAGGATATATTCTCAGAAGTGGAATCACTGGGTCAAAAGGCAGTTCCATTTTCAATTTTTTGAGAAAACTCCATACTGTTTTCTACAGTGGCTGAACCAGCCTACATTCCAAAACTTGTGCTAGGATTCCCTTTTCTGCCCATCTTCACCAGTGCTTGTATCCTAGAAAAAAACATAGGTAGTAAAATCTCAGACATCTGCTTTAGAAATATTTTTGTCAATATATATCCCAGGGCAAGGGAAACAAAGAAAAAAAAGAAACAAATGGGACTACACCAAACTAAAAAGTGTGTTGATGATTTCCACAGCAGAGCAAACCATCAACAAAATGAAAAGGGGGCCCACTGCCATTAACATATGGAGTTAATTTCCAAAATATATAAAGGACTTATACAACTCAACACCAGGAAGATAAATAATCCAATTAAGAAATGGGCAAAGGACCTAAATAGACACTTCTCCAAAGAGGATATACAGATAGAAGGCCAATAATCATATATAAAAATGCTCAACATCAGTAATCATCAGAGAGATGCAAATTAAAACCACAACAAGGTATCACCTCACACCTGCCAGAATGGCTACCATCAATAAATAGTTATCTTTTGATTGATGTTTTCATATTCAGCCAGACTCTAGATTCAGATACTATTTTTAAGAAGGTCTGAATTCTTATTAATTGATGCAGAGAATGTAGAAAAAAATGTGCCCCAGAAAACTCTGGCAACTTTGAGTAGAGAACCATGAAAATAAATACAAAGTTGAAAAATAGGTTGGCAAACATTTTTAAAATTGCATGGATAATTTATTAGCTTGTTACTTGGCAAAGTTTAGATCAGATATTAAAAGGACTTTTTTGAGAGTAGAGATTGTTAAGGAATAATGTAAGTCAGTAAAGTAAGTTGTTACAATGTTATTTTTCCTCTAGAAATCTTTACACTAAGGGAAAAAAAACCCCAAAAACTATTTGTTCCATAAATTTTTAAATAAGTTCTCTGGAAGGATAAGGCTGAACAGGATAACTGAGTTTTTTCAGGTTCTGTTTTTGTAATAATACGCTTCTCACTCACTCATGTAAGAATGCTTGATCAGTTAGTTTCTATTTTCCCTCAGTAGCTCTTAACTGTGCGTCCCTCATCGAATACTCCAGTCAGCATCTGTAATCTGAGAGTGAGGAATCATGACACATACTTTACCCATCCTTCTTGTGCTCCAGGATCTCTTGTTCATCAAGGTCTTCTTAATAAAAAAAAGCATTTAGGTAATATAAAATTGTAGTAAATTTATTTATTTTTTAAAAGGTTTTTTTTTCAAAGATTTTATCTATTTATCTTTAGAGAGGGAAGGGAAGAGAAAGAGAGAGAGAGAGAGAGAGAGAGAGAAACATCAATGTTTGGTTGCTGGGGGACATGGCCTGCAACCGAGGCATGTGCCCTGACTGGGAATCGAACCTGCGATGCCTGGTTCGCAGCCCGCCCTCAATCCACTGAAATTGTAGTAAATTTATTACATATGGTTAAAACTCATCTCTCTGTTTACCTGCACTTTATTTTTAAGCAGTCATCTTTTGCATCTTTTCTCACCTTTCTAAACAGAGTACAATTTAATATGTGTCATGGCAGAGTTACTCATTTGTGAACACCAAGAACTGTACATATTCTCTCACATGAACTATGTAAGGTTCTTCATTGCTTTCCAGATGTCAAAGACTGCAGAAATTTGATTTCTGGATAAAAGTTAAATTATTTCTAGATGAACACCTGTAAAATTATATAAGATTTTTTAAATCAGGGGAACTAAAGATAATATTAAAAATAATATTCATTAATTCATGTGTTTAATAAAGATTTAGACGATTTATTGTGCTTCAGAACTATGCATCTGAGTACATACCAATAAATATACATGAATTATAAGTATTGAGGTTTGGTTAACATTAACACCCTTGTTCCTTGGATTCAATTTTTCATAATGGATCAACAGCATGATGTTTGATATGTAATAGTAAAATTGAATTTTTAGTCAAGAACTCTTCATTATTCTGGTATACCCTATTTATCCTCCTAATTCTAAGTATAAATTACTGAGGTACAGTCTTAGATAGCTTTGAAAAATAAATTGAAGTAGTGACAGAATGCAGTTTTATCTACATGGCTTTAAAGAGTAGCAATATTAACCCAACTGCAGCAGAAATGAAGCCTCATTTCCATTTTCATAAAGTCCTAACTTTACTCTGGCTCCTTGCGTTGTGTCCTAAAATGACCCCTTCAGTAACATTAATGAATGAAGGTGGTTTTTATACCTAGGGGAAAAGGGAAGAATGAGGAGAACATTCCTTCGGCGAACCCTGTCTTTATAGCTGTGATATGGTTTATGATGGCTCCCAAAAATTTTTGATAGAGCATTTCTCTAAGTAGTTTCACAGAATTATTTATGGCTCTGTGAGGATGCCAGATTGCCTCATTTTGAGGCAATTAAGACAGGAATTCAGGCAGCCTTTATGTGCATCTTCAGGAAAAAAAAATTCATTAGCACAAGGCCAGGGAATCACTGAGGCCCCGAGAAGCTACCTTGAATAATAATCCTGGAAGCCAGTAAACTAGCAAGCAGAGCTGGTGGCATCTGTTAGAGCAGTCTTTATGTAGATGGGCACAGAAACAGAAGCTGAGTCTGTTAGGATGATTACTAATATATTTTTTATGAGGCAGACTCAAATGAGACTCCAGAGAGAGAGTTGGAAAAGACTGATCAGAGAGAGTAAAACCGGCCACAAGAAGATTGGAAAGTAGATTTTGCTGCAGAACATGTAAGTCGCAAGCAAGCATGTGCATGAAGGCAGACTAAACTCCAAGAATCCATGTTTTGCTGGAGGTCAGCTTAATAAATTATCAGTATGAATACTTAAATTCTTTACTATTTTACTACATATGAGAGAAGGTCAAGGTTGACTACAAAGAAAATATCTCTCTGTCAGGAGGTTTGAGATCACTTTAGGAAATACCTGCACAGAGATTTGGAATAAAGAAAGGCCAGAAAAATGCTTTCAAATATCCCTATTGTTATTTTTTAATTACAAGTTCTTGTTCTCTGTGCTAGCAATTAACATACAGAGTGACTCACTCCCACCGATGAGATGGACAATGATATTCTCATGTATGAAAATTAAGGTTTATCTAATATTAGGTGAAGTACCACCACTTTAATTTAAAAGTCAAGGGTCAGAGGTTCTAGTTCGAATGGATGTGCTTAGAGGAAAAGGTAAACATACCATTTTTCTTGTTCTGTAAAAATTTCCTCTGTTTTTGGCCTAGACACTTCTTATACAAAGTTCCACAACCTATTCCAAAATCTGTTATGTTCAGGTACTATGCCAGGTACTACAAAGATATTAAAAATTTGGTCTTCCTCCAAAAATTCATGAATGAGGAAATGCAAACAGTAAGAGTTTTGTTTGATAAGTACAATGTAAGTCTTAGCTTTCTCTGCCATAATGTTGAGGTAAAATACGAGGTAATAACATCTTGTGTCCTTTGCTTGCCATCAGTTGGAACACATGCCAGAAGAATCAGAATGCTAGAATTTTTCATTCATTCAATCCCCATAGTCTGAATAAAATTACAGTAAAATTAATCATAAAAGATGTTGTTTATTTCTATCCACATTTGGGGAAAATACAACTTACTGAGCTATTTCTTTTAAAGACTGTAACTAGTTTTAATTAGAGATCTTTACCTGTATCTCACCTACTGTACCAGGTGCATTGTATGCTGTTCAAATTCTATTTACAAAAAAACAATCTACCACCAACAGCAAAATACTTGATTGGAGTTGTTCCTTTGACTTGAATAAGATTTTATAAATAGTTTTTATGGTGTTTTCATAGACCTTTAAGATTCTAATAATAAGTGTATCAGTAGTTAAAGAATATTTGCAATTTTAGTTTCTGTATTTTGAAACAATATAAGCTGTGTATATACACACATGTAAATGCATATACATATATATTTGTATATGCACAATATGTACTTACACATAAGTATGTTCATACTGCATATATGCATATATGCACATACGTCCATGGACACATATTCATGTATGATAGAAAGCTGACTTTAAAAGGTAATGGAATCATTGCTTAATTTCTATCTTTTTGATTCATTAGAAATGTGTTTATACAGTTATACTGTTCCTGTGAAACTCTATAGAATAATCAAGTAGAATCTTACATTTTTTACAAGTATAATGTTTACAAAAATAATGTATCCTACTATAATTGTGAGATGGTCAAGTTATTCCATAAATATTTTCATCAATTTTTGCTTCATGCATTTTGAAGTTAGGCTGTTAGATATATAAAGATGATTATACTTTGAGAGTCTTTGAAAAATAAATTGTTCTCATCAACACTTGAAGTTTATGATTCTTGGAGTCTAGTTGAGGCTGCATAACTGCCATTGGCCAACAGAAGAGGGCCCCAAATGATGTATACCTCTCCCAGATATGATGCACAAAGAAAGTCAACATGATTATTTCTGTTCTGTCTCTTTATTCATTAGAATGTCAAGGAGGAAGAGGGACCTTGTAGAAGATGGAAGAGGAAAAAATAGGAAGATCTTGGATGCCGGGTCATCATACGGAGCCCTACCACTTAATATCAGATGGGCTGTGACTTAAATGAAAAATAAATTTTTATTGCCTTAGACCTAGTGCGATTAATATAATCTTGCATGTTTATCAATATAAATAGCCCCCCCTACAAATGTTTACATTAATATGACTTCCAAATATCTGGTAGTTATAAGTCAATTTGTTTAAAAGTGAGTAAAAATTTCATACTAGTTGTCAATATTTAATGAAGTTTAATTTGTCTCAATGGATAAAGTTGATATCATCAAAGGATGACAATTATTTGCTCAGCATTTTAGTTCAGAAAATATTTTCTTCAACATCATCTCTTTGGGTTTTTACAGCAGTCTTATGTTTCAATTATTTGTACAGATGAAGGCAAAATTAAAAATTTAGAGACTTAATGCGAAGTTATCGGATGACATTTGGGATGCAACTTGTAGAGCTAACAAACCAGACTCAGCCACTTCAGCTGTTAAATGCTGCAAACTTGAACTGATTTAGTTGCAGAGCAACTGTATTTTCTGAAAACATGTATAAAAGGTAAATCTAACCAGCTTTATGGATAACAAATACATTTTTGAAATAACAGTTATTCAAGAGAAATAACATTCAAATCTCATTATTCACTATGGTTATGTTTTAAGAAGTTGGCACAAACAGTAAATTAACAAATACTAAATCATTGCAAGCCTTGGCCACATTTTTATACACACCACCTTGTTTTATGAGTGTTTTGTTTAAAGACACACATTTAACGCATATTGTTGATTCATTAACATTGAACTCACAATCAATAGCACTATCGCTTATTCCCGAACAAAGCTTATTTAACACGTATTTTTTCAATAAAGCACATCAAAGCCTTCTGTCATTTGTAATAGTAGACAGCGCGTCACCACCCTGCTTGGGAACAATTTTAAAGAGCAAGTGTCTCAGCAAAAAACACAACAAATACAAAAAACAGGACATTAACCCACCACAAAATCACACTTGTTTATAGTTTGAGAGCTGAAACAAAATGGCAAACTGTTTTCTTATTTGATCTTAATTGGGAAAGCGCAGATTGTTGAATCATATTTCTAACCTCTGTACATATGCGTGTCTTCAAATTACTGTGAATGTATCATGAATATTGATTTGGGGGTTACAGATACATTTTAGTCAGTGGGAAAATTGTAAGCACATTAAGACCATAGGAATTTGAATTTAGAAACTTAAACATTGCTTACATCTCCTTATTGCATGCCACCACTATTATACTTTCCCACTGAACTAGTTCTATAACATTCTATTAGAAGAACAAAATCTCAAACAAACAGAGAAAAAACACACCAATACTCTTTTTCTTAATGGAGCAGCGGTACACTACCACAATATTATTACTTCCCTTTTGTTCTTTGACTTTCATCCAAATAAGATCTATTTATTTCCATAAAGCTTAAAATTTGTCATCTACCTCAACTTTCCACTTGATTATATTTGTCTGGGTAACATAGTGTTTTTTTTTTTGTTAAAACAAATTGTATTTTTATGTTTCAGATCTGAGATCTAATCCCCTAAGTATCAATATATTTTATACTTGTTATGCCTAGAAATTTGTAATCCTATTTTGGTTCTCCCATTTCCTTACCTGAGCTGCACATGAAAAATAAAGTGCAATTGTTTTGCTAAGTTAATTTTTTCCTATAACATACACGGACTGTCCTCCTCCCAGTCCCCTCCCTTCCTCCCTTCTTCCCCATCATCCCCTCTCCTCCCCCTCTCTTCCCTCCTCCTCTTCTTCCCCCTCCTTCGCCCTCCTTCCTTCCATTTCTCCTCTTCAAAATTTTCTGAGAATTGTTTTTTCCTCCAGCTCATCCTTCATAGACTTTATACAGTCTATAACAAAATAGCACCATAACCCTCATAACTATTTGAAACTCTGCAGTTTGTGTAAATATAAACCCTCCTGCTGATTCTCTTCCGCAGTACTCTCTCATTCACTCAACCTTACCCTTAATACCAGTGTTGGAGATGTCAAAACATTGTTTAAACTCATTTGAGTATAATGGGGAGTCAACTATTTCTAGTATTTAAATTGCTGCTGATATACAGTATTATACTAGTTCCAAGTGTACAACCTATTAATTAGACATTTATACACTTTACGAAGTGATCACCTTGATGACTCTACTACCTATCTGACACCACATATAGTTATATTATTGACTATATTCCTTTTGCTCTAATTTATATCCCCATGACTATTCTGTAACTACCAATTTGTATTTTTAAATCCCTTCACCTTTTTCATCTATCTCTGTAAATCCTTTCCAGTCTGGCAACTGTCAAAGTATTCTCTGTATCCATGAGTCTGTTTTTTCTGTTTGTTTGTTTGTTTGAAGTTTTAAGTTGCTACATGTTGCTTTGTTGTTTCAAAGTGCCATTACTTCCTATTAGTCAAGTTTAAATTTCCCAGTGAACTACAGACCCTTTTCTTATCTGTCCCAATTTTAAAGCACCTCTTACAGTATTATTGTCTAGATTTATGTTTTTACAGATATGTACGTATTTTTCTATATTTGTATTGAAGTTAGCTCTTTATTTCCATTGCTCTAACAGAAAGCACCTCTGAATTTGCATCCTCTAAATGTGGAATTAACCTTCAGTTATTATTTGAAAGAGTATTTATGTAAGTGAAATTGGAACATATACTCACTTTCTGTTCTAAAACTCTGGACCTCCAAAAGAGCCTGCTGTCCTGCCACCCAGGCTACAGTTACCTAGAGCGCTTTGCACGTCGCCCTCTCATCCGCCACACCTCACTGTCAGACCATCTCACTTCTCGAAATGGGATTTATTGTAGTCCTAATTGAAGGTCTTCTAATTGATGTTTATATGAATTTTCAATCAGTTTGACCTCTTATGATTACCTCTGTAGTGTAGAATAGATTGTGAACATTGCTGAAGTTTGTTCTGTAAATCCTCACAGTTTATTTACCAATGCTCTTGCATTAAAAACTTGCAAATTGTTCTGGCACGTGTGGGCAGCAAAATATATTAGTATTTTATAGTTTTGTGTCATTAGAAGAAATAGAGGCTTTTGAAATATCATCTTGTTAACCAGTTGATCTTTCCCCTCAATAATTAGACCTTTCAATTTACTTCGGAAATTACTGGAAATGGCATTTTCAGGTAATATAAAGTAAAATTCATTTAATGAAAAAATGACATTTGAAAATAATTGAATTTTTTACAATGAATTTAATTCTCTCACCACTATTCATGGCTAATTCATTACTACTATTTTTTTAAAACATTGATATTCTAACATTTAATATTTTAAAATGGAAATAATTAGAAAGAACATGATAATGATTAATTAGAATGTGAGCAGCATTAAGCTTAAAGCACAAATAATGAGTAAGAAATGTGTTTAATTTTTTAATATTTGGAATTATATTGGTATTTGGGAATTGCAATTATTATTTTCAATAGCAATTTTGTTCATACAATGTTATTCAAATATATCAAAATCAGTTTAAATGTCTAAATACATAAAGGCCAGAGATTATCATAAAGAATAAAAAACAATACCCAAGGGTATATTGTATACAACAAACCTATTTTAAAGACAAAATAATTTGAAAACTAAAGCGATGGTGAAATATATAGCATGCTAACACTAACTGAAAGAAATATAGTAAATTCCTTTTAGACAAAGCAGCCTTCAGAATGAGGAAACTTATCAGTGGTTTCCAGAGTCTCAAAAAGAGAAGCAGAGGATGAATAGATGGAGCACAGGGAATTTTGGGAGTTGTGACACTATCCTGTATTATACTGTAATGCAGATACATAACATCATGTATTTGTCAAAGCTCACAGAACTATACAACACAGTGAACCCTAAATAGACTGTGGACCTTAACTGATAATAATGTAACAATATTTGTTTATTAATTGTCACAATGCAAGGTGTTAATGATAAAGACATTTTATGTGGGAGGCAAAGGCATATAAATGTAAACTCTCTGTACTCCAGACTGCAAACAGCCATCTTCATCTGCCCCAGTGCCTATATATTCAATACATGAGATCACTTTCAATTTCACAGTATGTGTGTTGGGGGCTGGCGGCGGGGGGGGGGGGAGCTCTGTCCACAGCCGCCAAAGATGAGAATAAGTCTACCAACACATGATCTGCTTGGGGAGGAAAGGTGGCTGATCTCTCAAAGGAGAAGGCCCAGGAGCCTGTTCCTCAATGGGCTTTTATTGGGTTTAATTTGCATAGGAATACAGGGTATATATATAAAGCTCATCAATCATTGTCAGACAGAAATGATTAAACAATAGATAACATTCGAAGAACTCTGAGGGCTTATTTTGAGTCAGGGTCAGAGTGTTAAAGGGCCATAAAACTTTGGGGAACAAACTCATTTCATGCTTGGACCATTATTATTTAAATTGAGGGTATTAGCAAAGTAGGTTTCATAGGGTTTTATGCGTTCTTTCTTAGACTTAATTGCCCTAGGGAGCCTGCCCTTTCCAGCACAGGGATTTACCCACCTCCAGCATTGTTTCAGGTTTAAGTCAGGCTGGGGAAGTAAGGCTGCCAAGTGATTAGGAGACTTCTGGCAAACAGAATGAGGACTCAGGCTATGTCAAGCCAAGGGATGAGGGTTCATCACCCTTTTTCTATAGCCCCCTGTGTCCTTCCCTGAGGGCCTCTTCTCAACCATGAGAAGACTTTTTGAAAGTCAACCTTTAAGAAAGTCAAAATTCATTGACTTTTCTTAAGTCAATCCTCCTTTGAAGAATTTTACCCATCATTGGCTAACCAGTCATCCACCCCGGGCCAAGCAGGGTGAAGTGAAATGGAGCAGAGGTGGCACCCCTACAAAGAAGGTAAGCTTTGTCTCCTTGATGGTTTATGGTCCCAAGGTCTTTTTACTCAGCCTTAGCCATGGGGGATTACAGCTTCTGAAACCAGGCAGGGCAGTTCCCAACAACAGTGAAGTTTGGGAAAATGGTTTTCTAGAACCTGCTGGACTCCCCTCCCCTAGCCCAACTGATCTGTCTTGGTTGCTAGGTATCTATTTACCTTTGAGATGACACACTCTGTAGGGTTCTCAGTGGTTAGTTGTGGGCCATAGGACACTGTCACTCAGAGGCAGAGCTGTGAGGGTCGCTGCCTGTCACCGCATTCACCTTCCAGGTGATCCTGGAACATCTGTGTGGTGCTCTGCTGTGATTTCTGACAGCTTGAGACACATTCCAGTTTTCCCTGCAGTCCTTGGAAGGTCCTGGTGTGTGCTGTGGTGGTGTTTCTGACAGTACAACATGACCCACTTTAAGACTTCTGAAGGCACCAGGCAAAATGTGTTCTGTCCATGAGGAAGTCTGTGAAAGATGTAGTGAGAATATGGAACCAGTGACACAAGCCAATGACTGTCAGTTCACTTGGAGTGGAGACCATTCTTCCCACATTACAAATCTCATGCTCATTGGTACTGAATACACATCTGGGAAGGTTATCACTTCAGGACATGCTTCACTCTCTGGAAAAGCATGGAAGAGCCAGTCTGCTAACCTTGCCCACCTAGCTGATAAAAAACCCATCTCAAAAGCCATCAATGGAGAACAAAAGAAGAAATAAATGATTTCAGTGAAAAACACTGATTTTTTTTTTAGAAAATCCACAACTGTTCCATGAAGAATTATGAGATATAGGCAGAGAGACCAGGAAAAGGAGTAGAAACAGTCCAGAACAGTCAAATGCACAACAGAGAGATTCAGCCATTTAATACCACTGGCTAAAAACCTGCTGCAGACCGTCCCTCTGCCTGGTTTCCTTAGAGATCGCTTAGGTTGCTTGAAGTGGCAGATCAAACAGGACAGTGAAGCAGAAAATGGCAATCACCCTCTGAAGGTGTCCCCAAGTAACATCACTAAATAGCCAGACAATTGTCAGAAGAAAAACAAATGAAGAGAAAGCTTATAGCACAGATAATCAATCTCCAAATGAAGAAACATCTTTGAAGTGTGAAAATTGAAACCTAGAAGGTAAGATTCAGCAGCTGAAACTAAACTTTCAAAATCTGCCTGAACTACAGGAAGATTGCTTAAGGCAAATTGAGAAAAACTGTTAGAGGAGGAAATGTGCTGCTTAGAAATGGGAAAACAGCTTCTCAATGTGTCTAGGTACATGAACTCCACAAACCAGATTTGCAACCTATACAGGCAGGTGGCAGAAGGATGGTCAAGGAATTAGAAAGAAGCACTTATATCTGTATGAAGGAGACCACCTTCTATGTGAAAGGGCTCAAATAAATTGGAACGTTGCCATGTTGACTGAGAGAAAGCTCAATGAGCTAGGGAATGAAAATTATCTCAACAGGCAAATGCTGGCCAAGGTCAAGTCCAAATTCCAGCCTTTCCCAGGTGGACCTTTTGCTTCAGAAAGGCCTGAAAATGCCAGGGCATTCCCTGGGTCATCAGGCCCTTCAGGGTGTGTTTTATGAGAAATTACAAATCTCATATATGCAAGTCTATATGTGCAAATGTTTTTCAAAAGGATCTCACCAATCCAAAAACTATTCATTTCTGAGGAAAGAAATGGAATTTTAGATTATTGAAATAGATTGTATCTTTAAAAAATATTTCCATATTTCTTATAAAAATGTTTTCAATTAATTTTTTAACATCTTGGTGTTGAGAAACAGTATGTATACTACATGGCATTTTTTAAATGTATATAAAATGTCTGCCTTTTTATTTAAAACTTCCTAGTAGTTTATGAATGAATATACAAAATAATTTCAAATATTCCTTTATCTATAATTTTTAAATGGTTATATGAGGAAGGAGATCAGCCCCTGATTTCTCTGACACACTGAGCAACTTTAATTCATGAAGTGAAGAGCAATTCTTTAACCAACGAAAATGTCAGAAGCAGTTTAGGCAGGCAAAATATCCTTCTGCCTGGATGGTTAGATTACGTGTTGCTTCATTTAATTTTTAGCAAATTGATCTATTTTGCTTTAGTGAATACATTTCTAGAAATCATAGGATATTTTATAAAAACTAAGAATGAAATGGTTTTCTCAAAAAAAGCTAAGCAGCATATATTGTCTGGTCTTTTCTCAGAACAAGGAAAAGTACATTTCGATCACTAAGTTTTGAGGGTTAAAATAGAGCTCTTTACTATTCAGCTTTATAAGTATCAACTAGATATAATCTAACATCATATTATGAATAACAGCTATCCACAAAGGGTATTAATGGATTTTTGTGCAATTTTTTTGAAAATGGTAATTCATGGCTTTAGAAATTACAAATCTCATTTATAACTTTATTTTATTTTTTAAGAAATGAATGCCATGAAACACCTCTACAAAGACAGATGGGTTTAAGAAAAATAATACAGATTAGGGAATATTAAGTACTATATTTAGTTCTGTTAATTACTAACTCTAATGTCAGATAAACAATTTTTCAAGTTTTATTGAGATATAATTGACATTATATCTGTATTATAGTAGTTTAGGGGGTACAACATAATGATTTGATACATGTATGTATTAGGAAATGCTTAACACAATAAGTTCAGTTGACACTCATCACCTCTCTGGTTACAGTTTTTTTTGTTTTTTTGTAATGAGAACTTTAAGATCTGCTCTCTTAATAACATTTGATAATCAAAACAGTATTGTTAACTATAGTCAACATGCTGTGCATTACATCCTTGGAAATTAAAACGGCAAGTTTTTACCATTGACTACCTTTACCCATTTCTCTCACACTCCAGCCCCAACTCTGACAACTACCAATTTGTTTCTGTGAGTTCAGATTTTGCATATCAGTGAGATCATACAGTATTCGTCTTTCTCTATGTTCCTCATTCACTTCGAATAATGTCCCAGAAGTTCTTCCATGTTGTTGCAAATGCCAACATTTCATTCTTTTTAATGAATAGTTTTAATGTTTTTTTTTCCAATTGTTTTTAATGGTTTTAATTGGTTTTTAATGGTTTTATAATATCCCATCATGGATATGTACAGCAGTACTTTTAAAAAAAAAACCAATTAATTCATCAACGGACATTTAAGCAGTTTCCATATTTTGGCTATTGTAAATAATACTGCGTGGAATAAGGTGGTGCCCATAACTTTTCAGTTTAGTGTGTTTTCTTTTCTTCAAATAAATACACCAAGGTGAAATTTCTGTATCACGTGATAGTTTTATTATTAATGTTTTGAGGAAATACCATACTGTATTGCACAGTGGCTGCACCACTTTACATTCTAACCAACAATTGATAAGGATTCCTTTTCTTCACATCCTTGCCAACACATTGTTTTTTTATTGTTTTATCTTGTTGATGCTATCCATTCTAACAGGTGTGAGGTGATACTTCATTGCGGTTTGACCTTCATTTTCCTGACCATTAATGATGTTGAATATCTTTTCAGGTACCTGTTGGCCTTTTCTATTTCTTCTCTGGAAAAAATGTCAATTCAGATCTGCCCATTTTTAGTATTTTATTTTATTTTAGCTATTGGGTTATATGAGTTCTTTACATATTCTGATTACTAGCCCTTTATCAGATATTTGATTAGCAAATATTTTTTCCAATCGGTAGATTGCATTTTCACTTGGTTGATGTTTCCCTTTTCTGTGCAGAAGTAAGTGTTTGGTTTGATAGTCTCCTTTGCTAATTTTTGCTGTTGCTGGGTTAGCTTTTAGTGCCAGAATTCAAAAACTCATTGCCAAGACCCATGTCAAGGAGCTTATTGATACATTTTCTACTAAGAGTTTTCTGACTTTAGATCTTATGTTCCTCTTTAATCTATTTTGAGTTAATGAGTGTTTTTGCTTGTGTTTTATTTTTGTTTTATAGATTCCATATATAAATGAATTCATGTAATATTTGTCTTTGGTTTATTTCTTGAGTTAGTGAGTTTTACACGATCTTTTAATGTATTGTTGAATTTTGTTTGCTAAGCTTTGTTGAGGATTTTTGCATCTATGTTCATCAAAGATATTGGCCTATAATTTTTTGTGGCATGTTTGTCTGACTTTGTATCAAGGTAATGCTGGCTTCATAAAATGAATTTGGAAGAATTTCCTCCTCTTTTATTTTTTGAAAGAGCTTAAGAAGAATTGGTATTAATTTTTCTGTGAAAGCTTGCTGGAATCACCAGTGAAGCTGTCTAGCTCTGGACTTGTGTTCGTTGGGATGTTTTTGATTAGTGATTTCATCTCCTTACTGGGAATTGATCCAGTCAGGTTTTCAATTTCATTATTATTCAGTCTTGATAGTTTGTATATTTCTAGGATTTTATTCATTTTTTCTAGGTTGTATAATTTGTTGATATACAATTGCTCATGATTGTCTTTTATAATCCTTTCTATTTTTTGGTATCAGTTATAATATCTCCAACATTTCTGATAATATTTATATGAGTCTTTTCTATTCTCTTTCTAGTGAGTCTAGCTAAAGGTCTGTCAATTTTGTTTATTGTTTCAAAGAATTAGCGCTTGGTTTTATTAATCTTCTCTATTGTTAATCTCTATTTCAATTAATTCTGCTCTATCTTTGTTATTTTCTTTCTTCTTCTAGCTTTGGGATTTGTTCTTATTTTTCTAGTTCCTTGAGATGAAAAGTTAGGTTTTTCATTAGAGACTTTTCTTATTTTTTTAGGTAGACATTTATCACTATGAACGTGTCTTTTAAAACTGCTTTTGCTGCATCCCACAAATTTTGCATCTTTTTTACCTTCTGCATGCATGGCAAATTCTCAAAGTTCTAGTTATTTTTAATATATTTGTCTTTTAACTTTTGTAATATATTTTTGTCTGATTTACCTGCCACCATTATAAAATTCAAGTATTCTAAATTTAATTATAACTTTATTTTTACCCCTAAGATGTATGCTTTCATGTGTTTTTCTGTAACTAGAGTTCTTTTATTGCAGTTTGAAGAATTCCTTTTAACATTTCATATAAGACTGGTCTAGTGGTGAAGGATTCTGTCAGCCTTTATATAGAAAAACTTTTTCCTTCAGTTGTGAATAACAACTTTGCTAGATAGAGTATTCTAGTTTTTTTGTTGTTTTGATGTTGTTGTAATTTCCCTTCAGCACTTTGAACATACCAATTCATTTCCTTTTCAGCCTGAAAAGTTCCTGCTGAAAATCAGCTAAAAGTCTTATGGAAATTTCTTTTATGTAACAAGCTATTTTTTTTCTCTTAATACTTTCAAGATTGTCTCCTTACCTTTAACTTTAGAGAATTTAACTAAAATATACCTTCATGTGAGTCTCTTTAGATTCATCTTATTGGAAACTTTCTGGGCTTTCTGAATCTGGGTGTCTATTTTTTTTTTCCCCAGACAAGGGGAGTGTTCAAGTGGTCAGCTATTATTTCTTCAAATAAGCTCTCCATCTCTTTTTATTCTTCTTCTCTTTCTGGTAACCTATAATGCAAAAATTGGTCTGACCGATGGCATCCAATAAGTCCTTAAGCTATCTTAATTCTTCATTCTTTCTCTTCTTTGCTTCTCTGATTTAATGAATTCCATTGCCCTGCCTTTGTGTTATTTTTTAAAATTTTTGTTGAATTTGTTGCAGTGACATTGGTTCATAAAAGTATAGAAGTTTCAGGTATATGATTCTATAATGCATTATCAATACAAGACAACATAATACATTGTATGCTATGCAGTGTGTTCAACACCCAAGTCACATCTCCTCCATCACCATTATCCCTCTCTTACCCTTTTATATCTCCCCTAACTCCCTTTTCTTCTAGTAATCATCATACTGTTTTTATGTCTATGAGGTTTTTTTCTTTGCTTAATCCCCTCATCTTTTTCACCTAGTCCCCCAATCACCCTCTCCTCTGATTGCTGTCAGTCTGTTATCTGTAGCTATGAGTTTGTTTCTTTTTGCTTGTTAGTTATTTTGTTCATTAGATTCCACATTTAAGTGACATCATATGGTATTTATCTTTCTCTGACTGGGTTATCTCACTTAGCATAATGTTTTCCAGGTCCAATTGTGTTGTCACAAAGGGTAATATTGCCTTTCTTTTTATGGCCAAGTAGTATCCCACTGCATAAATGTACCAGTTTTTTCGTCCACTCATCTACTGATGTCCACTGCCCTTTCATTCATTGATTCTTTGTTTCACTTATCTAATCTGCTATTGAATGCTTCAATTGTATTTTTTTCCTTATTATATTTCAAGCTTTGTGATTTCCATTTAGTATTTTTATATATTTTCTATATTTTCATTAAATTCTTACTTTGTTGATGCATTGTTCTGACTTTAGTGAGCATCTTTCTGACAACTATTTTGAACTCTTTATCTAATAAATCACTTATCCCTGCTTCATAATTGTCTGTTCCTAGAGTTTAAGCTTGATTTATTTGGAACATGAACATATTCCTATTTTATTTCCCTTGACTGTATTTATTTCTATGCATTAGATAAAACATCTACTTCTCTCAATCTTGGTGTAGTGGTTTTGTGTAGGCGATAAATCCATTGTGTTGTCTTGCTTTACCCCATGCTGTCTCTTAAATTTTGTGATTGATTTTGTTCTCAGACGCTGCCGGTGGTTGAGGGCCAGTCAAGACCTGGTTTTACATGGATGGGTATTTTCTCCTTTGTGTAGTAGTTGCTCAGATAGTTTCTGAAACTCCTTCAGAGGGAATTGCAACCTTAGTAGTTGTAATCTATGTCCTTGGGAAAAGATGAGTTGAGAAGCTGCCCATGTCATCATTTTAGACAAATACTCTGTGATTAATAATGTTGTTTCTGTGCCTTTCTATTCTCTCATCTCCATATAAACTTTAGTCCTTCTTCTCTTTTTCCCTCCCAGAAATATATAATAACGTTTACTAATGTACTAGGTTCCAGGTGCTAGATTCTGGGAAAGGAAAAATGTAATACTAGCTCTCTGCTATTTGCTTCTTAAATCTGAAACAGATGTTTTCATTGGTTGTGACAAAATACCTCAACTGATGATTATCAAAGAAGTATGATCAAAATAATGTAAGAGGTGAGAGAAGAAAAAGACCTGGCACAGTCAAGGTAGTGTTCAATAGAAATGCACAATTTATCTGAATATGAAGAATGGGTAGTTTGCCAGGCATAATAGTGAAACAAAATGATGCTCAATGAATAGGAAAGTGAAAGTACAAAAGCATGAGGTTGAGCAAGTTGATCACTGGGAGTATGCAGAAACCAAAATAAAATGAAACTGTAGGGAGGTTAAAACAGTGACTAAAGATGAGGCTGATAAGGTAAATTAGAGCTAGGATATTAAGAGCCTTTTGTACTATATAAGCAGTTTGAATTTACCTTGGAAATGATTGAATCACTAGAAAATCTTGGAAAAATCATGAATTTTTTTCTCTTAAGTATAGTTATATATGAGACAATAATGTGAATGAATGCAAATGATATCAAATGCAGACAGATTTCAAAGAAACTGAGAGGTATAAAATGGGCCCATGGAATATAGAGTTAATCACATGCCTAAAGCCTGAATAAAAAAGTAATACTTACTGTATGTGGACTTTTTGCCAAATGCAAAAAAACTAAAGAAACAAAATAAACATGCCTTTAATTTCACAACATAGATATCAGTGATTAACATTTTAGTATATTTATTTTAGATTGTTTTCTCTAAATGCATGTGCATTTTAAAACAAAAAAATCATGACATCTACATACAGACATTTATGTGATGCACCATCAGTTACTCCTTAATTAGAAAGGTAGGGGTTGTTACCATTTAAAAAAATGTTGTAGTGTGTTTGTGCCTAGGTACCTGTGTCTTTGCTGACTACTTAGAAGAAAACACTGGATGTACAATTTCTGAGAAAAAAATAATACATACTTTAAAAAATTTATTTTCTTTATATTTCTACCAGCAGCTTTTAAAGCAGTGACAATGAATATTTTCATTTTTCCTGAAAATAAGAAAATATGATATCTTATTGTTTAATTTGAATTCCTTTGATTACTTATGAGGTTAAGTAAGTTAAGTTCTCTCAGGGTTATTCTAACTTTCTTGTTATGTCGAATTTTTTAATTGGGATGTTTATAGTTTTATATTTGATTTTAAAAAGCCCCAGGACTTTTCTGTTTAGGCAAAGTAGAAATAACAATTAGAATTAGTTATTCAACCATAGAGAAGCAATAGAGGCAGCTCAGAAATTCAAAATGTGTGAAAAACAGGAACACAGTTAGTCTTCAGGTAAAGAGAAATGTGAGCAAATATTTCATGAAAGACTCACAGCTATGCAAACTTACAAAAAGGATGTAGAATGAACTTAACTCATGAATAATTGGCTGTTTTCAGGGTTTTGGATGAATGAAGCAGTGAAATCAAAAGCTTTTGTCCCTGAACACAGAAAACAGGGTGGGGATGGAGTGTGAGAGCAGGGGATGAGCTAAGTAGGGGAGAGCAATGGGAGGAAATTGGGACAACTGTAATAGAACTGTTACAGGGTGCGGCCAAGGGGGGGACCCAAAATGGACATTTAAAATGGGGTCCAGAACTCAAGATGTTCAGAAAATACTAGGATGTCCTACCCCCCCACCCCCAGGTGTGGGTGGGGGAAAGGGACAAATGGAGCAGGCCCATTGAGAGCTGTTTTGCATAGCAACAGCTCTGCAGCTAACCTCTGGGGTGTGGTCATTTAACATATCTATAACCTTTGACTGGCTACATAGATATGTTAAATGGCTATGGCCATGCTCTGAGCCAGGAGGATGGAAGTAGCTTCCCCACCAAGATGTAACTGGGGGGGAAGGGGGCAAGTCCCCCGAGTTACAGCGCCTGCGTGAGAGCTTGGAGATGATTGGCTCCATGACATGGGGCCACACCTGCCCAGACCCACAATAGTGACCAGAAAAGCTGGAAAGGACAGCAGATTGAGGGCAGGTGTGGCCAAGTGTGGGAGGAGTCGGAAGTGGGGCTGCAGAGGAAGATTGGCGCGGGGATTTAAACCCAGGCGTGGCAGCCATAGATGAGAGAACAACGTGGATTTGGCTGAGAGCAGAGGGCTCCTGCATCTCTGTGAAAAGAGAACCACGTGGCTTTTGGCAGAGCAGAGGGCTCCCACAGCCCTGTGAGAGAGGACCACGCAGCTTTGCCAGAGTGGGGACCCCCGCAGCATTAGCAGGGGGAACCATCACCCAGCTTCAGCAGAGATTCCGGCGACACAGCTGATGGTGCCGAGAACCGAGAGAGGCCTACCAGCCGAGCTCGGATTACTGGGAAGAACCAGACACTGCCTGAGATTGGACTTCTATTTCCTTTCCTGAGATACGGTACCCCAGACTGGGCAAGGGGGAAGGAAGGACTGTGTGTGTTTGTGGGTGTTTTAAGGGACTTTAGGATTTTGGTAAAGACATTAGGTCACTACTTTAAGTTTGTATAGCACTAAATAAATGTTTCCTTTCCTTTTCACGAATCTCTGGCATTGAGAGATATCTTTCCTTTAAGGCGGCGGACAAGACAGACCTGAGTCTCTTTCAGTAAGAGCATCATCGTTCCGGGCCCCTCCTTGTTCTGCTCTGTAACAGAACAACAATAACAAAATACAAATGAATTCCTTTGTGTTTGAGAGAAGCTGACTGCACCCAAATGTGGAGAGCAGCTAGTCAGCAATTTTTCTATTAAAGTGTATGTGAGAGTAAACGGCAAAATGCCAAATTGCAATCCCTTAAAAAACTACTAATAAGTATGTGCAACCTACTAAACTTCAAACATGATAAAGGAACTAGTCAAGGTAAAATTGAACAGGATTTACTCATATTCACTCTGAATATCAGTCCCTTAAAATGCAGGCAACCCGCTTCACAAAAAGTGAACAGCTTCTTCTGAAATATACATGAACAATTTTCTGACATGGTTATGGAAAATACAATAAAATGTATTCAGTTGAGCAACCCCTATCACAGTCAAGTTTTAGAAAATTTCCATTACAACATAAGCTCCCTTGTTCCTCCCTTGTTTTGTCACAATGAGTTAAGTTAACTTTCTCTAAAATTTTATATAAATGGAATCATAAAGGTTTTGCTTGGCAACTATTGCTTAATATAATGTTCTTGAGATTCATCTTAGACTTCAAGCTCAATTTGTTGAAAAGACTATTGTTTTCCTATTGAATTATTGGTGACTTTTTAAAAATTAAATTGATCATGCATGCATATATCTATTTCTGAAAACTCTTCATTAATGTAAACTTTATGCAAATGCCACTCTCAATTATTATAGTTTTATAATTATTGTAAATTTAGGTAGTATAATCTTTCAACTTTGTTCTTTTATTTAAAAAAATTTTAGACTATTTAAGTTCTTTTATTTCTGTAAATATTTTACAATCTTCTGGTTAATTTCATTGTGAAAAAAATTCCTGTTGGGTGATGATTAGGATTTCATTGAATTTATACATAAATTTAATGAATAATCTTACTTTAAGTGTTTAAATAATAAACCTATTTTACACAAATTTTAAGTTCATCTTTAAATTTTTAATATTTTAATATTTTATTTTTCAATTTTTATTGATTATGCATAGAAATAAAATTGAATCCTCTCTAACCTACCCTACAGTCAGGAAAGTGACTATAGAAAGGTTGCCTGGATTATTGTTGGGCCCAACTCTTCTGTATGCCTCCTGTCAGGCATGACAATATGGGGCTGACTATGGACCAATGTCTAAGAGGGTTTTGTATTTTCTTTCAGTGTGTACTGTGCGATGACAAGTTGAGTCCCAGTTATTGCATCATAGCCAAAACAGAATTCTCTGATATCTTTATTTAAAATGTAATGTAGTTTTAGAGAAGGAAAGAGACACCTGTGCTCATTGCACCTGGGAAGTCACGGCTGTGGTAGGATGAAGCAGATACTGGCAGATCAATAGGAGTAGTGCCGTCTAAAAGGCATGTGCTTTATCATACATTTTTTTTCCCTCACCAGTTAAAAACTACAAAATTCTCCAAATTGTAATATAAATAATGATCTTTCACACAATCAAATAGGTACAGAACTTCTATAGGAGTTCCATCTTTTAACAAGTACAAAACCTTGAGACTGCACTAAGGATTTTATAGTTCAACTTCTGCTTGTGTTTCAACTTGTACTTCAGCATAAGATCTAAAAGTATGTGAATAATAAAATGGGGGGAGGAGGGCAAAGGAAATATACCAAAGCATCTGATTTTGCTAGAATTTTCTGGAATATTTAGTAATTAAAAGACAAAAGCAAATTTCTTAGGAACCAATGACTAATTGTAGTGTAGAGAATAGTAGTGTTGCATAACAGATACAAGGACAAAAAACTGTTGAGCATATTTTTATTTGAGAAAACACAAAATAATTTCACAAGGCATCTGAATGTTTGAGATCAAATTCAAGAAACCTTAGTCAGCAAAATAGAATGACATATGATAAAAATAGAGATTTTGGATAATTTAATAAGATAGAGAAAATAAAACATAAATTTTAAGAAATAAAATCAAGTGTAGGAGAAGAATTTGAGTAGTCTCCCCAACATTAAGAAAAACTAAAATGTTAAGACAAAGAATAGATGAACATTATGAAAATGAACACAAATGATTTATAAATAATTTACTTAAAATATGTGTAACATATATATGACACCAGGATAGAAATACTAATTCAACATTTGGAATGGGAGAGCATACCTAAGCTGAAAATAATTCCAATCTCTGAGTTTATTAATTAAAATATAGTATGGTGAAATTCTTGAAATGTGTGGATTAAGAGAATTCCTAAGGACATTCAGGTGGGAGAAAAAGTTTATTTACAAAGGACTAATATCAGGTTAACCTCAAATTTTTCTTGGTCACTAACTCCAGAAGATATTGATATATGAAAAGACTTTTAGGGGAAACATTATCACTAAAACTCTGCATCTGTTATGTTTGAAAGAAAAAAGAAAATTTTCAGGTACACACGGCTCAACAGTGTAATTTCCATGCTCTTATAAGGAGGGAAAAACCTCCACACACATATTCTTATTTGAAATACGCAGCAGTTAAAAAAAGAAATTCTTATATTTTATGGTAGCATGGATGGAACTGGAGACTATTATGCTAAGTGAAATAAACCACTCAATGAAATAAAAATACCATATGATCTCATTTATAACTGGAATATAATGAGCAAAATAAACTAATGAACAAATTAGAATGAGAGACCCAGAAACATGGAACAGACTGACAGCTATAAGAGGGGAGGGGAATATGGGGACTGGTGAAAGAGCATGAAGGGATTAGACAAAGAACATGGTCATATATGTATGACCCCTGGACATGAACATAAGTGTGGAGATTGACTCTGAGAACAGGGTGGTGGGGGGGGGCAGACTGCGGGAGGGGGACAAAGGGAAAAAAATTGAGACAACTGAAATAGTATAGACAATAAAATTTAAAAAATGAGTCAATATGTAAATTCGATTCTAAGATTTGGGGTTATTTACCTTTATCACAATTTTAAGAGTTTTTTCATTATAGACACAAAGTAAAAGATTTAATGGGAAGTGCTCAACTCATTGTTCAAATGTCTTTGTCATCTATTAGCTGTTTACACCAGCAAGTTAAAACACTCTCCTGTGTCAATGACTTCCTTATCCACAACATGAAAATTAAAACAGTAAATACCTGCTGTATAAGAAGTTCTAAGGAACACATGAGTTAAAAGATATACAGCATTGAAACATTGCCTATGTTTAGGAATTACTACATTAATATTGTGATATAAAGAAATTCAGAAGGAGAAAATTTTGAAACAGTGAAGTACTCTCAGGTGTGAAGACATGAAAACTATTTGATTTGGGACTGACTGGGTTGTTTTCTCAAACCAACACAAACAATCCTTGCTTCCTTGTATGATAAGATTATCTTTAATACATGAGCAATGCTACCAGGTTTCTTTTTAAATAACCTACCATCCCTGAACTGCCCTTTTGCCTCTCCCCTTGGCAGTAACTTCCTCATTAGAATTCTCTATAATGCAAAGACCATAAGAAATAATTTACATGGAATGTATCATATTAAACACCAGTAACTCTAATTTTATTCAGAATGCAAAAATAATGCTTACAAATCTTTTTTGATTTAGACAAAGATCTAGATAATACACAGCAAAATAAAAGCTTTCTCTTAGATAATTAAATGTTTTTATTCAATTATTTGACTTAGCTATGTAACCACTTTGAAAATAAATTATTGTCCAATCCACACAGAAGAAATACTCCAAAAGCAGTTAATAAGTAAATTGTTGGGAACCACCCTGCTTGGTTTCAGAAGCCATACCCTGCTCCAAGACTAAGACTGAGTGAGTGACCTTTGGACCATAAGCCACTAAGGAGACAAACCTTATCTCTGTGGCAGGAGTGCCACTTCTGCTCCTTTTACTTCATCCATAACTGGCCCTTAATGCTTGATTGGTTAGCCAATGACAGGTAAGATTCTCCAATGGGGGAATGACCTAAGACAGGCATGATCATGTGGAGGCCCCAAGGAAGGACTTGGGGGGCTACAGCAAAAGGGAGCAATGGACCCTCACCCCTTGGCTTTGACAAAGCCTGAGTCCTCATTCTGTCTGTGAGAAGTCTCCTAATCTCTTGGCTGCCTTACTTCCCCTGGCTGTCTTAAGCCTGAAACAATGACAGAGTGTGGTGCAGCCCTTTGCTGGAAAGGGTGGGCTCCCCAGGTGATCAGGTCTAAGAAAGAATATGTAAAATCCTGTGAAACCTGCTTTGCTAATAATACTCTCAATTAAATGATAAAGGTCTGAGCAGGAAATGAGTTTGTTTCCCAAAGTTTTGTAGCCCTTTAGCTAACGGACCCTGACTTAGAATAGGCCCTCAGAGTTCTTTGTATGTTATCTATTGTTTGATCCTTACTGCCTGACAATGATTAATGAACTTTACCTGTATTCCTGTGCAAATTAAAAGCCAATAAAAACCTGTCAAAGCAAGGATTGAGACGCTTTCCCCTTGAGAAAGTGGCCATGTAGTCCCTTTTCCTCCACAGGACTCTGTAGTCCATGTGAATTTATCTTGTATCTCATCCGTAATGCCACGGACACTGCAGGCCAGTGTCCATGTCAATAAATCAATTGTTGAATAAATGTATTTTCAAAGAGAAACACTCAACCTTGTTATCCTATCAGAATAAGATAATACCTACTTTCTTTGATTAATTAGTAATAATTTCAAAAACATTATTATTCATTTTTTTAAAACTGTCATATCACAGCTAGATAAATATGAGCCAATAAGACATTATAGTTGGGAAAAAAGAGATATTGCAAACTTAGGATGAATTAATTGTAACATAATGTAACCTAGTAGAGGAGGAGATTTCATTTTTTTCCTGTACCAATTTGACAATATATACACAAGTACACAATATGTGGGCTAAAATTTGATTATTTCAAAAATATTTTGGGAAGCATAAAAAAGAGGAATATTTTCTATTAAAATTACATTACAAAAAACAGCAGGTAATGTTTACAATAGACATTTTATGCAAAATCTACCCATTCTGACTTTCACTTCAGGGAAAGGTTAAGGGTTAAAAACAAAATAAATCTTAGAAATATATGAAGCACATTTTACAAATAATAAAAAATATCATCAATATGTTTTCAAGTAGAGAAATCAAAGCATCAGTGCCTTGCATTTAGAACAGTATATTAGTTTAAAACTGCTTCATTTCTGAAGGGATATTTTTATAATATAGTACTAGGAAATTGAAATAGTTGTGACAATGTGTGTCTTCAAATTCTTTCCAAACAAAGGTACTTTTGAAGGATTACACGTCCTACTGTGAGGAAAGGAGATGAATGGCTGAGTCATTCTAGTTTCTGCTTTTTTAAAACTTTTTTTTTAATTGTTATTCAAGTACAGTTGTCTCTGTTTCCCCTCCACCACTCCCCCACCCCAGCCATCCCACCTCCCACTCTTGATCCTATCTCCCCTTTGGTTTTGTCCATGTGTCCTTTATACATGTTCCTGACAACCCTTCCACTTTTCCCCCCATTATCCCCTCCTACCTCCCCTCTGCTTGGAAGAGGCTAATAGTCTAAACTATTGATTCCTAGAAAGCTAAATTTATTATTAGTTTTAATACTGATATCTCTCACAGAATTTATTTTAATATTAGCTCAATAATCACTGGATAGATGGACTGAAGTACATGTTTGTAGTGAGTAGATTGTGAGTGAAAACTGAGAATCTGAAAATTCTTCTCTACCTGTAAAGGGTAGAAACTTTAGTTTATGAATAAATTTCAGCTTATCTGTAAAAGTTTTTAAGGCTGGTTCTCACCTATAAGTGGATAGGTAAATATTTATGGTCATTTAATTCTAGATGGAGTTACAACTGTAGCTATATATAATTTATATATATATATAAATAATTAACTCTGTTATTAACTTCTGCTTTGTTTCAGAAGGAAAATTATTCCATTGCTGTAATTTGCTAGAGCATTAAAGTTATAAAAGATCATGAAATCCAAAGTGGCTTTATAATATGTGAAAAAGATTTCATCAGAGTTTTCATAAATGTTGAGTCTTATTCATTTATTTACTCAGTCAGCAAAGTTCTTATCAACCTACCATATGCTGGGCATACAAAATACAATAAAAGCAACTATTCTATCCTCTAGATACTCACATATAATTTTGAGCACTTATATAGCAAAATAATTATAGGAAACTGATACTTGCTAGATTAATATTTGGGATGGAGCTATTATAACCTATGAAGATCGCATCAAATTTTGCCAGGACAGACCAGCAAAGGCTGCCACTGCAGAGGAGGTGATCTTTAAACTAAGTCCTTGACCACAAAGAATTGGTGTTCACCAGATGGACAACTGGAGAATGAGAAGTACAGCCAAGAGTGGGAGTTAGAACTAATTGCTCTGTCATTGTGGTAGAAATAGCATTACTCCTGGCAATGGATAAGAAATTTGGCTTTTCTGGAATATGAGGCAAATGGGGGAAAGGAGAACAAGACTCAGCACATGTAGACAGGAGCTCAACAGAACAGATTGTTGGAAGGCTTTGGATGGAATGTTTGTGAATTTTACTTGATGCCTGTACAATAAAAAGGCAATCAGTGTTTTTATGCATGAGAATAATATGGTCATATTTGTTTCCGAAAGACTACACAGAACAAGTGTAGTGACCAGATCATATGGAATAAGACAGAAGGCAGAGAGTCTTGTTGTAAAGCTCTTACAACTGTCTAGATGAAGAATGCTGAGGGCTGAATCCAGGCAGGGTAGACCTAGGGGTAATTTGAATTGCTGTTGTTCTCAATTGAAATCTGAATATTTTGTCCACTTGCTTCTCGCTTCCAAAGTTTCTGTTGAAAAATCAGCTGAAAACATTACAGGACAAAATGTTAGTTACCTAAACTAGGAGCTCTAGTTTAGGTAACTAACTGCTTTTTTCTGGCTGCTTTTAAGATTTTATCTTTGTCTTTAAACTTTAGTATTTTAATTATGATGAATCTTGGTGTGGGCTCCTTCTGGTTCATCTTGTTTGGGACTCTGCACTTCCTAGATTTGTATGCCTATTTCCTTCTCCATGTTAGGGAAGATTTCTGTCTGTATATTTTCAAGAGGGTTTCATTTTCTTGCTCTCTCTCTCTCTCTTCTTCTTCTGGCTCCTCTATAATAAAAATGTCAGTACTCTTGCAGTTGTCCCTGAGGATCCTTAATTATCTTCATAGTTTTTGGATTTTTTTCTTCTGTTTTGATTGAGTTTTTGTTTTATATTCCAAATTGCTGATTTGATTCTTGACCTCATCTGCTCTACTGTTGGTTCCTTGTAATGTAGTCTTTATTTTATTTAGTGTATTCTTCATTTCTAACTTTTTTGTTTTATGGTATTCATGTCCCTTGTTATGCTGTTGAAATTCTTACTAAGTTCCTTATAACCAGGGTCTTGAACCCTGTATCTGGTAGTTTGCTTTCCTCTATTTTATACAGTTATTTTTTCTGGAGATGTCTCCTGCTCTTTCATTTGTAAACTGTTTATTTGTCTCCCCATGTTGGCTGCCTCCTTTGATTGTTTCTATGTATGAGGTAGAACTGCTATACCTCCTGGTCTTGGTAGAGTGCCTTATGTACTAAGCGTCCTATAGAGCCCAGTGACACAGCCCCTCCAGTCCCCTGCATCAGACATGATGGGTGTGCCTCTCATGTGGTCTTTGTACACCCTCCTATCGTAGTTGAGCCTGGATCACTGTTGGCACATCACTGGGAGGTATTGATTCCCAGGCTGACTGGCCACAAGGACTGGCTGTGACTACAGTGGAGGATCAGCTGTGCAGGGCCTACCCCACAGAACTGGATTTCAGTGGGGCTTTATTGACCATTGAGTTAACCCTTGAGTGTGCCATGTGTGATTAGATTGTAACCCAGCATGGTCTGAATACATCCACCAGGTGTACTGGCTCTAGGGCCTCCCAGGAGCTTCAGATCAAAGGCATCCACTACCCATACCCTGCCAAGGGCCATCTTTTATGAGCTGCAGCATGATCTGCAGGTGCTCTCTACTTGAGCTTGGTTTGCAGGTGCCTGGGAAGAAGCCAAGCTGTGAACCAAAGCTGACTTCCACTTGTACCAGGATGATGCCACTGAGCAAGATATACACAGTATGCAGAGTCCAGATGCTGCTTGTTTGAGAGATTTTAGGAAAGTCCAGAGCATGGGTCAAAAGAAATAGTTTGTGTGGAAAAGACACTGGAAATGGCTTGGGTGTTGCAAAATTTGGTTACAGCAAGGTCCCAGGAAGTCACCAGGGTGAGCTGGACAGTGTTAGTTAGATGAATGGAGACCTAGATATGGCATCCATCTACTACCTTTGTGGGGTAGGGCTCAGTCAAGAAACAATTGTGTCTGACACAAACTTCTGTCTGGGAGAAAGCTGCCCATCCAGACCTCCTCCTGAAGTCAGACAGTTCACTCTTCCCTTTATGTCCCTGGCACCTTTCCGGCAAGCTCAGATCAAGTGAGTCTCAGTAAGTCTGTATGCAGTGTCTTTTTAGGGGAACACCAGAACGCTGGCACCTTCTGTCACACTCAGCTACAATTCCCATTGGTTTTTATAGTAAAAAATTGTAGGGACTTCTCATCTCAACACTGGAACCCTGGGTTGGGGGTTCTTGTGTGGGACTGGGACACTTCACTCCTCAGGACACCTCATGAGCTGTGATCTGCCTCCCAAGTTTTATCTGCCACATGTGGGTGTGAAACCATGTGTTGTGTGTCTACACCTCTCCTACCAGTCAAGATGGGACTTCTTTTTATTCTTAGTTATAGGACTTCTGTGCAGCTAGATTTTAGGTGGTTCTGAATGTTGGTTGTTCTGTAACTTCATTATAAATTTGATGTGGTTGTGAGAGGTTCTGAGTACTACATTTATCTACACAGCCATCTTGACTGGAACTGCTTGCTCTTTTTTTTTTCTTAAAGTATGTCTAAAGTTTCTGATAATTTTTTCTTTAAAGTCTTTGTAACTCTTAATCTTTCCCACCCACCATAAATTCTAAATCTTAAATTATCTATAATTTAGGCCTTTTATGATTTTATAAAGCACAATCAGAATTTTTATCTAAATATGTGTTTATTTGGCTCAGTCAACTAGTGTTCCTGCTGCCCCTATTGCTGGTTAAACACTATTTTTAATATTTAGCATTATAGCTTGTCCTTAAAACTTAGGAAGAGAAAACTCTCTCAATTTATCACTTGTACTGATTTTAAAATTGCTGTATATAACACTAAGTTCTATTAGATTCAGTTCTATCTAATTACTCATTTCCTCATTTTATAACTTTACTGCATGCCATTTTTATTAATGGAGATTCAAGATATCTTAATTATAATAAAACAGGTAGAAATCTTATTTTATTTGAAGTGAACTGAGAATTATAAAAGTATATTAATGTATATTAATTAACACTGCTTATTGTGAAATAGTCAGTACATTCTTATGAATGCCAATGGTGGTTGATGAGCATTATAGATTCTTTTTAAGATTCTACAGAAATGGTCTAAATGTTTCTGCAAAATGTGTATTTTCTAAGAATTTGTTTTTGTCTAAATACTTACTTCTCTGATCAATTGACTCTATAGCCCATAGCATAAAATTGTGGTTTCAAATATACAGTGTTGTGTTTCTATTACTTTTTCATTATTTAATATAAATATGATGATGGATACAATATATAAGAAATACTACAAGAAAAGAAAACATGTTTTATTCACTCTAAAGACTTTAAATAAGAAAGAAATAATGTGGTATTCCACAATAAATATTTCATTGTGATTATGTAATCACAATTAAAAATAATAATACAAAAGGAAAGAAGAGAAGTGTACAAGTAGAAAAGAGGACAGGACTAGGGAAATTATCAGACAATGTGTATTTTCTTAAACTCTACCACAAGGATTATACTATTTTTTTAAATTTCTTTTTATTTTTTCTAACCACTTCTTTTTTTCTTTCTTTTTTAAAAATTTTATTTCATTGTTGTTGCAGTACAATTTTCTATCTTTTACTCCCATCCCAACCCACACACTCAGCCCTCCCCTCCTCTCTCCTATTTCCACCCACCCCATTTTTATCCATGTGTCCTTTATAATTGTTCCTGAAAACCCTTCCCTTTTCCCCCTGAAATTCCCTCCCCTCTCCCCTCTGGTCACTGTCAGTCTGTTCTCTATTTCAGTGTCTTTGGTTGTATTTTACTTGTTTGTTTTGTTGTTTAGGTTCCTGTTGAAGGTGAGATCATATGGTATTTGTCTTTCACTACCTGGCTTATTTCACTTAGCATAATGCTGTCCAGTTGTATTCATGCTGTTGCAAAGGGTAGGAGCTCTTTATTTTTTTCTGCTGCATAGAATTCCATTGCGTAAATGCACCAATAAAAAGCTTCTGCACAGCTAAAGAAAACAGCATTAAAATAAAAAGAGAATCAACTGTATGGGAAAACATATTTGCCAATGATACCTCAGACAAGGGTTTAATCTCCAACATATATAAAGAACTTACACGACTCCACTCTAAGAATACAAGCAACCCAATTAAAAACTGGGCAAAGGACTTGAATAGACACTTCTCCAAGGAGGACATACAGAGGATCCAGAGACACATGAAAAGATGCTCAATATCAATAGCCATCAGAGAGATGCAAATTAAAACCACAATGAAATACCACTTCATACCAGTGAGAATGGCCATCATAAACAAAGCAACAAACAACAGATGTTGGAGACGTTGTGAAGAAAAGGGAACCCTAGTACACTGTTGGTGGGATTGCAGACTGGTACGACCATTATGGAAAACAGTATAGAATTGTCTCAGAAAACTAAAAATGGATTTGCCTTTGACCCAGTAATTCCACCGCTAGGATTATATCCTAAGAACCCTGAAACACCAATCCAAAAGAACCTTTGCACCCCAATGTTCATAGCAGCACAATTTATAATAGCCAAGTGTTGGAAGCAACCTAGATGACCATCAGGAAATGAATGGATCAAAAAACTAAAATTATACTGTTTTTTAAGCTAGTTTCTTTACTATAGTTTTTATTGGAAAAAATTTATTTCTTTAGAAAAGCATTTGAAAATATTTAAATAATAGATATTTCATTAGGGCTGATAGGTAGTTAGGGTCAGATATTTACATTATAAATCCAAAGTAGTATATTTAAACTCAATTACTTTATGAATAAATATTTTGCTTCTATTAAATATAGTAACTCAAATACATACCCATTGTGCCTCAATAGAGCAAATTAGGAATTATTATTTGCTTATTTTCCTGGGTATTTAAATATAGTTCATGTAACTTAAGTTTAAAAGTGTATACTTTCTTTTTAGTGTATGTTTTTAAATGTTGTATTTTTTTATAAACCATATTATTTTTGAAATATATATTTCCCATTGTTTTATTTTTCAATCTCTGGAACATTTCCATATTTCTTGTATTATTGCAAACCTAGAGTTGAACACCTAGAAAGACATGCTGCTTAAGTAGTTTTTCAAACAAATTTTTGTTATTACAGACGTTTATTCTTCTCAGTTGAACATTAGTATCATTTTACATAGTTTCTTTCACTAATACCTTATTCCCAGACACTGTTGGAATTTGAATTGGTCTATAATTTTTATATGTTATATAATTTTGCAATTTTAAAAACTATGAATATTTGTTAAAAATTGTGGTTTTGTCATTTTTAAACATATTTATCTATACAAAGTGATTGCAAGTTAGTCTTTAACTCCTTTTTATCTTTTGCAGTACCAGCCTTACAACAAGCTTACCTGGAGAGTACATGCAAGAGCACCTATTCGTGCCTTTCCTTAAACCTAAATTCCTACATTCTGTAAGTGATTTCAAAGCATACAAGCATTTTTTTTCAAATTTTCAAACTATTTATTTAAATATGTGTTTTATGAGGTAAACTTTTTCTATTTTGAATCCGTGAATATGCTAGAATGTTTGTCAGGTGTTAACTTCTCAAGTGTAGAATCTTTATTAGTTTGCCCGACCTCTAAACTAAGCTGAGAACTGAATATTTTTTCTCATTGCTTTGGTACTTTTCCAATGCAGAATTCTTGAGGTTTTCTGAACCAGTGTTAGCCACGTTTCCTCGCAACAGACTCAGTTCTCTGAAAGAACACTTCTCAGAGTAGGTGGGAGGGAAGTTGTTTTCAGATGCCAATGAAAGACAGGATGGGATTTTTTTCTGCAATTAAAAAAATGTCTGCACATATACTTATTTAAAAAGAAAACTTAGACTGAGGTCTGTGGCTTGTTCATTTGTTTTTGAAAAAAAGATTTAGGGAAAATAGAAGTTCTTCAAAGCAAAGGCATAATTCACCATAAAATAATATCATAACTACACATATATTTCCATTTTAAAATGTATAATTAGTAATTATTATTTTCATTTGGAACTTTGTTACAAGCACTCATCACACGCAAGAGATTTAGGCAAGTCAATAAATGTAAAAGAGTAGGTTAGCTTAGCATAGTAAAAACCACAGACTTGGGGAGTAAAACAGACCTATCTTTTGGATATAATTCTGCCATTTATATGCTTGTAACTTTGAGCCACTTACCTTAAACTGCTAATTCATAATTTTTTTATCTTTAATATGTAGTTAACAACAGCATCTACCAAATTAAGTTGTTGGAGTATACAAAACAGAGTTTAAAGTCATTCAACAATGCCTGACAGAGTAAAATTTCAAAAATAATAATTAAGAATGAGCTGACATAAAGTTATGTATTTCTCTAATAAAGTCAAAATTTCAACACAGACATAAATTTGAATGTTAACTATTCTATATAAAACTTAATTGACTACAAGATAGTTTAAGTGGAAAATGTCCAGAGAATGAATGCTGCCTCATTCATCACAAGTAATGTCTTCTACAATGAGAACAAAAACATCCATACCACTAGTTAAATATTCATTTTGCAATTCGAATTTCAATAAACATTTTAGAGGCATACAGTACTTGTTCATTTGACTTAAGGTAAAGATGGTTCTTTTCTTTATGCCTTAATTGCTAAGAATGCCTGTTCCTGTGCTTTGGTGAGTTAAAGGAGCTTTGAAAGTTAAGGATAGAAGCACAAATATTTAAGACAAAAAATTTGCTGATAATTGTAGACTCTATTAAATCTTTAATTAAAATGCACTGGGAAAATGAATTAGCACATCTGAGATTTTAATCTAACTGATATTTCAACCAGTTTATTAACTGACTCCAGGATTAGTTTGCAATGTATACTGTTAAGATGTGTGTTTGTGATCTGAAAACCCTATGACTATATCTCACTATTCTTATCTCAGAAACAACCAAATTGAACTGTGCAATTAAAAGTGATCTCCTGTCTAGACAGCTACTTGCAAAAAAAAAAAAAAAAATGAAACTCAGCCACAAACTTACACGACACACAAAAATAAACTCAAGATGGATAAAAAACTTAAATGTAAGTTGTGACACCATAAAAGTCCTAGAGGAGAACATAGGCAGGAAAATTTCAGATATTCCAAGCAGCAATATTTTCACTGATATGTGCCCTAGAACAAAGGATATAAAGGGAAAAATAAACAAATGGGATTACATCAATTAAAAAGTTTCTGCACAGGTAAGGAAAATATTAGCAAAATGAAAAGGAAACTAATCATATGGGAAAATATATTCGCCAATGATACCTCAGACAGGGGTTTGATCTCTAAATTATATAAAGAACTCACACAACTCCACTCTAGGAAAACAAAAGATACTATTAAAAATGGGCAAAGGACCTGAACAGATACTTCTCCAAGGAAGACATACAGAGGGCCCAGAGGCATATGAAAGGATTTTCAGCCTCACTAGCCATCAGAAAAGTGTAAATTAAAACCACAATGAGATACCACTTCACACCAGTTAGCATGGCCATCATAAACAAATCAACAAACAAGTATTGGCTAGGATATGGAGAAATTGGAACCCTAGTGTACTGCTGGTGGGAATGCAGACTAGTGCAGCCACTGTGGAAAGCACTATGAATTTCCTCAAAAAACTAAAAATAGGATTGTCTTTTGATCCAGCAATTCCACTGCTGGGATTATATCCTAAGAACTCTGAAACACCAATTTAAAAGAACCTATGCAACTTCTGGCCAAGATGGAGGTGTAGGTAGACACACTGTGCCTCCTCACACAACCAAAATAAGTACAACAAAAATTTAGAAACAAAATAACTACCAGAACTGACAGAAAATTGAACTGTATGGAGGTCCCACAAGGAAGGAGTTAAAGTAGACACATTCATCCCAACTGGTTAGGAAGGGTGGAGTTGGGTGGCTGGGTGGAGAGGGGTCGCAGCAAAAAAAAAAAAAAAAAGCAGTGGCTGGAGGATTCTGGGAGCCCAAAGGAGTAACTGGCGAACACAGAGAGGTGGCAGATTATGCAGGGGCTTGGCGTGCAAGGGGGCTTGTGGAACTAGGTGGTCACACATTTGAACTCAGATAAACCAGGTGAAACTGGGGAGTGAGACAGACCTCGCCACCCAGGGTCCCAGCGCGGGAGAGATAAAGCCTCAAAACACCGACTGAAAACACCTGTGGGGGTTGAGGTGCCGGGAGACACTCCCAGCCTCACAGGAGAGTTCATTGGAGAGACCCATAGGGTCCTAGAATGTACACAAACACACCAACACAAGAATCAGCACCAGAAGGGCCCAGTTTGCTTAGGAAAAGTGAGGGAAGTGACTGAAATCCAGCAGAGAGTAGAGCAAGCACCATTGTTCCCTCTCAGATGCCACCCCCACATACAGCATCACAACCCAGCGACTGGGTTGCCCCGCCCTGAGGAACACAGAAGGCTCCACCCCTCACTACATAACAGGTGCAACATGACAAAAAAAAATGGCCCATATGAAAGAAGAGATCAAAGCTCCAGAAAAAAAATAAAAGTAAGCAACAAACAGATAACCAACCTATCAGATGCACAGTTCAAAGCACTGGTGATCAGGATGCTCACAGCATTGGTTGAATTTGGTTTCAAATTAGATTAAAAAATGAAGGCTATGCTAAGTGAAATAAAGGAAAATGTACAGGGAACCAATAGTGATGGGAAAGAAATTGGGACTCAAATCAATGGAACGGACCAGAAGGAAGAAAGAAACAACCAAACAGATAAGAATGAAGCAACAAGAATTCCAAAAAATGAGGAGAGGCTTATGAACCTCCAAGACATCTTTGAACGCTGCAACATCTGAATTATAGGGGTACCAGAAGGAGAGGAGCAACAAGTAAAAAAGTTATTTGAGCAAATAATAAAGGAGAAATTCCCCAATCTGGCAAAGGAAATAGACTTCTAGGCAGTCCAGGAAGTTCAGAGAGCCCCAAAGAAGTTGGACCCAAGGTGGAACACACCAAGGCACATCATAATTACATTAGCCAAGGTAAAAATGAAGGAGAGAATCCTAGAAGCAGCAAGAGGTAAGGGGACAGTCACCTACAAAGGAGTTCCCATCAGACTGTCAGCTGATTTCTCAAAAGAGACCTTACAGGCAAGAAGGGGCTGGAAAGAAGTATTCCAAGTCATGAAAGGCAAGGACCTCCATCCAAGATTGCTCTATCCAGCAAAGCTACCATTTAGACTAGAAGGGCAGATAAAGTGCTTCTCAGAGAAGGTCAAGTTAAAGGAGTTCATCATCACCAAGCCCTTATTGTATGAAATGTGAAAGGGATTTCTCTAAGAAAAAGAAGATACAAAACATGTATAGTAAAATGATGGCAAACTCACAATTATTAACAACCACACCTAAAACAAAAACACAAACAAACTAAGCAAACAACTAGAACAGGAACAGAACCACAGAAATGAAGATCACATGGAGGGTTAGCAATAGGGGAATGGGAGGAGAAAAGAAGCAGAAAAGGTACAGAGAATAAGTAGCATAGATGGTAGGTAGAAAATAGACAGGGGGAGGGTAAGAATAGCATGGGAAATGTAGAAGGCAAAGAACTTGTATGTGTGACACATGGACATGAACTAAAGGGGGAATGTGGGTGGGAGAAGGTGTGCAGGGTGAAGGAGAGTGAAGGGAGGAGATGGGACAACTGTAATAGCATAATCAATAAAATATATTAAAAAAATAAAAGAACCTATGCACCCCAATGTTCATAGCAGCATATTTACAATAGCCAAGTAGTGGAAGCAGCCAAAGTGCCCATCACTAAATGAATGAATGAAAAAACTGTGGTACATTTACATAATAGAATGTTATGCAGCAGAAAGAAAGAAGGAGCTCCTACCCTTCCCAACAGCATGGATAGAACTGGAGAGTATTATGCTAAGTGAAATAAACCAGTTGGAGAAAGACAAATACCATATGATCTCACCAATATGTGAAACCTAATCAACAAAACAAACAAGCCAGGAAAATAGAACCAGAAACATGGAAATAAAGAGCAAACTGACAGTGACCAGAGGGCATGGGGGAGGGAGATAATGGGGGAAAGAAAGGGGATGTTCCAGTCAAGGAACATCTATGAAGGACCTATGGACAAAAACAGCAGGAGGGAGAATTGAAAGTAGAAGGTGGAAGATGGTTAGGGCAGGGGAGAGAAATAGGGGAAAAAAGGGAGACAACTATAATTGAACAACAATAAAAAAATAAATGTACATTTAAAATGGGGGAGTATGCAGCTATGTAAATTACAATAAAGTTTTAACCATAATTACTAGAGAAATGACATTAAAAAGGTAATATTACATACTTTTTAAAAAAAATATTACATTCCACTGACATAAGATTACTCTGTCAAATTGCTATAATTGTTTAACTGTCTGTCCTTAGGTCCCTGTGAACACCTAACACGTCACAGAATGACACTCACCTGAAGACCACACAGATTTAGAGTATTCTGTCATTAAATAATGAGTGTCACTTCCAACTGAATGATTATGGCAATGTTAATGGTGTATGAAGATTTCTCTGTAATCTGAGAAAAACACTTTCTCGTATCTGCTGATAAGATAATTGATTAGGGGGGTTACTTTATAAAACTGCTGTACTAATTCTACAGGCAATGAAACAGTATCCAGATATTAATAGAATAGAACATCACTTAAAGAGAATAAATTATTAATCATATCTATGAGCAACTGTTTTAAAAAAGTGATCTCCTAGTTTTACAGGGGTAATTGTAGATCTTGTAATAAGCATTGATCATTTTATGCCATAATAGCTGAACCTAAAGAATATATATAATTTGAAATTTAATAAACACTTGTTGAGTGCCTGAATGCTTATAAATATTTTGATTCAGTCCTGGCTGGGTAGCTCAGTTGGTTGGAACATTGTCCTGATGCACTTAGGTCCTTGTTCAGGGTACATATAAGAATCAACTAGTGAATGCATTGAAGGGGTTTGACATAGAGTTTGGACAAGAGTTATGGCAAGATGGTATGATGTATGATGTATGGCTTATAGTTAACAATACAGTATTGAGTACTTCAAAATTTGTTCAGGTAAGATTTCATGTTCAGTTTTTTTACCAGAAAAAAAATTAGCAAAATGACACAAAAAACTTCTGAAAGTGATGGACATGTTTATTAGCATGATTGTGGTTATAGTATCATAAGTATATTCCTATATCAAAGCTGATCAAATTGTATACATTGAGTATGTATAGGGTTCTTTCTGTATACCAAGCATATCTAAATAAAGCTGCACAAAAATGTATTCCTTCATTCTTGGTGGGAATACAACAGGAAATTATTACTAGATAGTTAGATACAAATATGATATATTTTCAAAATTATTAAATATAACCTTAATAAAGCCGAAAGACATTTTCAAAATATAACAATCCTATATATTTCAATTAAATATTGGGTATAGATTCTTATCTTAATCATTTTAGCTACTATAGCAAAACATCATAAATTGGATGGCTTTTAAACAATAAATTTCTATTTCATATAGTTCTATCAGCTGGGAAGTCCAAGATCAAGACATCAGCAGATTCAGTCTGGTAAGGACTCCTTCTTATAAACTATTATTTTTACTATCACTTTATGTGTCAGAAGGAATAAAGGATCTTGTTAGTTCTTATTTTATAAGGGTGCTAATTCCATTCATGAAGACTCTACCCTCACGAACCCTTTAACTTCTAAAAGTACCACCTCCAAATACCATCACATTGACAAGTAGATTTCACCATAAGGTCTTGGACAAACATAAGCATTCAATCTATAATAGGCCTATCTTTCCCAAAAATCTTCAATCAATGAATTGCCCTTCTGTATTTTTGGATGTACAATAACAGAGATGAAAAGGGACAACCTCACATGGTCTTCTATATAGAAATATATTATGAGAAAGTTATTACCTGTTTTGGAGTGAAATAGATTTCTCTCTCCTGTAAATAGGTTATGTGTTATTTTGCTCGAAGGCAAAAGAGGCAAATTGAATTTTCTTCTAAATTTTCTTTTTCCCCAGTGAATTTTAAACATCAGGCCATATTCTTATCTCACTAGATAAACAGTAAAATAAATACTCTTTCACGTGAATATAAGTTTTAGAAGTCTCTAGTTGTTAGTATGATTAACCAGTTCAGTCTTGTATATAAGAACAGATTTAATTTTTTAGGGGGGTGAATAAACAAAAGTTTTGACATTAATGAGTGTATTAATCATTCTTTTTTTAATGTTTGTATTTCTGAAGCTTTGACACCTGGGCCTTGTAAACCTTAGAGAGATTGTTTCTCCCAAAGATAGACAATCCCTATAATAGTGGAAGATTAATGTACAAGATCACTTATATATGCAGACTAACCTCTCCAGACCCCATACTCCTCCCATATTCTTTATCAGAATAAAGACTTTCACAGGGCTCTTGCACTCTGGGCCACTGTTCACCTGCTCCTACTTACCCGGAACCTGGTACCAGATAACTACAGAGAGCTGATATACCTCAGAACACACCTAAAGTATCCAAACTAGCCAATTCTAAGCCTGCTTACCCTGCCTTGCCCTTTCCTTCCTATAGAAACCAAAAAAGGCTCTTTCCCATGCTCCCTCCTAGTCCTGTGTCCTTACTAATCTTGGTGTTTCCCCTTCTGGCTCCTGCATGGTGTGACATGCCACCTCCTCTTTGAAACTTTATGTAAAAACCTATTTTCAGTGGTAATTTTCTCCTGATCTGTTGGCCTCACATTACTAAAAAAATATAATAAAATCTGAATTTTAAGACAATAAGTACAAAATACTTATACTATTAAGAAAACAGATATACCTTCCCATTTCTAGGCCTGGTGTGACTTTCTATTCATATGTGATAGTAAAGTAAAAACATATATTTTAATAGTTTCATGCCTTCTACCAACCCATGAAACTGCTAGGAACCCTACTAGTGCGTTAGTTTATACATGCGACAGAGTTAGAAACAGCATGATGCAATTATCACCTCGGAGTTCTGCAATATATAACTTTTTTCAGGGTCTTTCCTTAAGAAGTAAAGGTCGTTTCACTTGCATCCATAAGAAAACATTGTTGAGTTGTACAGGACAAGTGAGTATGTGTTTATATATAAGGATGCTGGAATTCAACACTGTTACTATAAAAATAATAACAAGAAAACAACTCATAGACTTCACAGCCCCCACAATTCTTTGACATTAAAGCAAACCTGTTGTGTTTCAATTTTGTTTTACTATTCTAAAAATCACCATCTTTCTCTACCCAAGCCTACAACCTTTCCATTTTTAAAGCTGTATTTGAACCAACCATTTTTGGGTGCAGATTTCTAATAGAATGCAGGAGCGAAAATGATTTTCTCACCTCCCAATGCCACTTCACACTGATTAGCAGGACAAAGTAGATAATAAAACTTAATACAGTAGACATCATGGATTAGACTATCTTATTTATTATCTTTTCAATAGGTTTAAGTTCAAGATTTGATTGACACTGGACAGTTGCTGGCATTGGTGGATATAAAAAACCACATATAAATTGTTTTAAGTACTTTATGGTCATCATTTCTCTTTATCATTTCTCAATATTAACTATTCTCTGAATGGCCATCTGTTTCGGCATAGTTAGTTAAATTAAAAAACTGCATGTGGTTGAATAGATCAATATTATTGACTTATCAAATAAGATTGATGTGTCCATAATGAGTTCATAAATGTTTTAAGACTAATATATAAGTGTGATGAAAGTAATTTTCCTTCATCAGTACTTTGACTAAATAGCACAATAATCATCAAACAACCACCTATTGCTAGTAATCTGAAAATTGCCCCTTACTTGGACCATTTTCATCCTAATGATTAATCAATTATTTAACTAGCTTATTTCAACTTACTCAATTTCTCTTGTTCTAATCCTGCTCTCTTTCCACAGGATGTCAGATTGTCTTCATGTTCCTCCAAACTTCTGTGATAGCTTTCTGTCTAGTTACTCTACCTAAAGTCTCATCCCATTCATTATTAGGGCCTAATAAATCATCCTTCAGCGTGTTGCTGGAGGGACAGGCTAATGTAGTGAGAAGCAAAATTTTTTTGTGCTGAATATTCTTCAGGGATTGTTATTCATAAATGGGCACTGTAGCAACTTTTTTTTTTAAGATTTTATTTCTTTATTTTTAGAGAGGGAAGGGAGGGAGAAAGAGAAAGAGAGAGAAACATCAATGTGGGTTGCTGGGGACTGTGGCCTGCAACCCAGGCATGTGCCCTGCAACCCAGGCATGTGCCCTGACTGGGAATCGGACCTGTGATGCTTTGATTCTCAGCCCTCGCTCAATCCACTGAACTACGCTAGCCAGGGCTTGTAGCAACTTTCAAATATAGCACAAAGGACCCCTCAAGTCTACTGCTTTCATACATTTTAGTTCATACGATCCAACTATATTAGACTGCCACAGAAACATCAGCATTGCATACTCACATATTTTGTGTATATTATTTTTTATTTCAAATGCCTTTTGATTAACTTATTATTGACTCACAAACCTCATGACATTTTCTATGACTTCTCAAGGCACACATAAGCATTCTCTATAGTTCCATTGTTACCTGTGCATACCAGATTGTATTATTGTCATTTTTTCTGGTAGTGGCTTACATGTTTGCCTCTCCAGTACATTTCAATGTTTTTGAGTAGAGGGAAAGTAAATTTTCATATATACATGTGTTAGACACACACTCATACATATGATGTGTTCTTAATTTACATAACCATCCATTTTAAATAGCTGAATGAATAAACTGAATTAGAGCCCCTGAGGATCATAGTGGATGGACAATATGTGATAAAAAATGTGATCTCTTTAAGTCTGATAAACTGCTATCTAAATAAATGTTAAGATATTACATTTTTTAATTTCTTAGTTCCTTAAAGGCACAAACGATTTGCTAGAAGATGACCCCTCCAAAACACCCCCGTACCCCCCGCAAAACAATTATGTAAGTAAAGCTATGTTTACCAGATTGAATGCAGTAAGAGAGAAGTACTTTGAGTCTTGTAGTATCTCAGAAGGGGAGGTCATGGGAAGATATTTCCAATGTTTTAGGTCTTGAGCTGACTGCATGATTTTAGGTTTGTCTTGCAAGGTGTGAAACTGGAATTAGCATAATAGCTTCAGATTGGTAGACAAACAGAAATGAATGTCTTGAAGCACTTCTTTTTATATTTTATTTTTCTGTATTTTTAAAAAATATTTATTTATTTTCATTTATTCTTATATTTTTATTTAATTGTCATTCAGTGCAGTTATCTCCATTTTACTCCTACCATTCTCCTTACCCCAGCAATACCCGCTTTCCACCCTTGATCCCACCCATCTTTGGTTTTGTCCATGTGTCCTTTGCATGTGTCACTTAAAACCCTTCCTCCATTTCCCCCCATTATCCCCTCCTACCTCCTCTCTTGTTACTGTCAATATGTTCTTAATTTCACATTCTCTGATTATATTTTGCTTGCTTGTTTGTTTTGTTGATTAGGTTCCACTTATAGGTGACATCATATGGTATTTTTCTTCCACTATGGAAAAGAGTATTGAAGCACTTCTTGATGAGGAAGTTGTCTGCCTTTACGAGTAATTTGCTTAATTGTTTTACAGTCTTATCTTCCAGAAGCAAGTGTTCTAGAGACAACACTAGGCCATTTTTGCTTAGTTACAGTATTGCTTCACACACATACAGGAGTGTACTACATTGTTTAAGGAAAGAAATTACCTTGATTTTGATGATCAATTACTTTCTATGATTTGTATCCTTAATGTCTATCACATGGAAAGCTTTAAATATTTTACATGTTTAACTTGTTCTAACTTGAAGACTGTAAAGCATGGGAATTTTACCTAAATCACAATGTTTTTAATGAAGGTAGGATTGGCATAAAGTAGAGGTCTAAAGTGAAAGGACATTGTCTATAAAACCCATCAATTATCATGTTTATCCCGCCCTGTGATACCACAATACCTCCTGCATCCCCTCTACTATCTTTCCCACTTATCTTCCTCTCCACTCTGCACCACACCCGTAACTTCACCTGTCATTTGTGTTTGCATTCTACTCAAATTATAAAGAAGCCAGGACCCAATTTGGTTGTGTATTTTTAATAAAATTGAAAATAATATGGTTTCATTGTAAACATTTCAGAAATTTTAAAAAATATAATAGAGTTAACATAAGATATTTCTTTCTTTTAAAAATTAATAAAACAGAGACTTATCTAACAGAGAAGCCATCTATTTGTGTACTTAAAGAAAAGTTTAAGAGAAGTAAATTGTTGTATAAGGTATATGTTGTAAGAGTTCAGAGGAGAGAAAATGTACTTCTGAGGAAGGTTTATTTCAGATTTTAATTTTGAACACCCTTCATATCTTTAGCCTTACTTTCTTCATTGATTACCTTTTATAAATTAAACTGTATAGAAAGTATTTTCCTTTACAGGTGTACTTTAAAACTCTTAAATATTACATTTTGCCTTTTCTAGGGGACCATAAGTAGTGTTTCAGACTTAGAAGACACTTAGGGAGTTGATCTCAGGAGGTAAAGAAATGCCACTCTTACCTAAAGGTTGAATAAATATATATATATATATATATATATATATATATATATATATATATATATATATATATATATAGTTTAAATATATATAAATATCATTCAAACTAAGTCTGACTGGTTTTCAATCTTCTGGCTGCCATGGTACCCAGTTCCAGCTCTCTTCCCATTAAATGCAGATCAGCAAAATATTCACCTTGATACCTACTACCTCAAATGTTTGTTGGCACTTACAACAACTATGTCATATACATTAAAGAATCAGTGAGGAAGGAGATGAGTTTGCCTTTATGTGGCAAAGGTTTGAAATTGTGCATATTTTGCCTGGCAACCACTTAGTTTATAAGACTGAGAAAATGAGACACAATGAAGATATTGTTGACTTGCACAGGATAGGAAGAGTCAAGCAAGATCCATTTGCATTTCAGTTAGTAGAACACAAGCCTCTGGTTGCTTCCCCCACCCCCAGGTGTACCTAGAGGTGGAATTAAATACCTTTGATATCTGAATAACACTAACTTTTAAAAATATATTTGGAAATGTCTGTAGATAGAAAAAGTAGACATAACTGAATTATTTTCTAATGTTGCACATGGCATTTATAATGTGAGTGTCAAATTCTCTTTTGTTTAGTAACAGTAGATAAGGATGACCAGTTTTTAAATAACCATGAAGGTTTAATTTCTGCCTTAAATGTTTAACATTTGAACACCTTATAAAAATCATTGCCGTGGCTGGTGTAGCTCAATGGATTGAGTGCCCCCTGCTAACCAAAGGGTCGCTGGTTCGATTCTCAGTCAGGGTGCATGCCTGGGTTGTGGGCCAAGTCCCCACTAAGGGGCATGCAAGAGGCAACTGCACATTGATGTTTCTCTCCCTCTCTTTCTCCCTCCCTTCCCTTCTGTCTAAAAATAAATAAAATCTTTGAAAAATTATTTAATTTTTTCATGTGTTATTTTTATGGTCTGTGACAGGAGAGAATTACCTTCTTCACTGTGTTATTATAAGGATGAAATAAACAATATATTGTATGTAGTAAATGCTTAATAAGTATAATCAATGTCATGGTGATCACTGAAGATTCTGATTTGGTAATCAGAATGCTATTGGTGATTTTTAGAGAGAAATTCAAAGTGATGGTACTGACAAGAAGCAGGTTGCTAGGGGTTATAGAAGAGTCTGCAGTGAGAATACGGAGAGAACAACTGTAAAACAATATTCAGGAAATTTAATATTTAAGAAAATATATAAGATTGAATGAGTATAAAGAAATAGATAAAAATTTGTTAAAAATTGTTATATATAAATGATTACAAAAGTTTTGACACATCTTTCCATTAGGAGGTTCAATTGATGTCCCCACCCTTGAATCTGGATTTTGACTCCTACAACCAACAGAAGGTGGTGAAAGTGAGGGTCTATAACTATTTAAGGCTAGGTCACAAAAAGTGTTTCAGCCTCAGCCTGCGTTTCTCCTTTTTTTATAGGATTACTGGGGTGACATTAGTTAATAAAATTATGTAAACTTCAGGTGTACTATTCTATAATCATTGTCTGTATGTTCTACTGTGTGTTCATCACCCCAGATCAAGTCTCCTTCCATCACTCCTTACTCTCCCTTTACCTTCTTCTACCTCCTCCCACCTCCCTTTCCCTCTGGTAATCACCATACTGTTGCCTGTGTCTATGAGTATTTTCTTTGTTTTTGCTTAGTCCCTTAACCTTTTTAAATGAGCCCTACAGCCTCCTTCCCCTGTGAGAGTTGTCAGTGTGTTCTCTATCTATGAGCCTGTTTCTATTTGTTTGTTAGTTTATTCTGTTCATTAGATTCTATACATGAGTGAAATCATATGGTATCTGTCTTTCTCTGACTGGCTTATTTCACTTAGCACAATGCTTTCCAGGTCCATCCATGCTGATGTGAAGAGTAAGATTACTTTCCTTTTTATGGCTAAGTAGTATTCCATCATGTAAATGTACCACAGCTTTTTTATCCATTCACATACCATTCACCTCATTCTCTCATTTTAACATCTCATTCTGTAGACACCCATTCTCAGATCCTAACCACTATGGAGGGAGAAGCCTAAGTTCATGTGGCAGTAACAAGTGTAGGAGTCATAGTCAAAAGTTTTAGCTGAGCCCAGGCTTGGAGTCATGCCAGGGACCAGTCATGGCTGTACAAAAGCTGACAAAATGATTTTAGCCTTTAGAGTTTTGAGCTACCTTCAGGTATCAGGAATTCTTAGCTGAGGTCTAAGACATCCTTGAGAAGACACAAGTTATCTGTGCCCTGTCTGAATTCCTGACTCATAAAGTCCAAGAACCAAATAAAATGGTTATTGTTTTGGCCACTAATCTGGGGTGGTACTATTTAGTAAACAACAATAGATATCTAGAAGAAAAAGTTTATTAAATCATGAAGAAATGTGAGCTTTTTTGTATATCAAGAAGCAAAGAAAAGTTGTGAGGATAAAAATAATAATTGACAAGGACAGAAAAACAGCAAGTTTCTAGAGTCAACCAGAATGGTTGGAAAAACTGAAAAGAAAAAAAAAGTTGTTAATTGGATCTCTTGAGTTCTATAGATGGTTGTCAAAAAATGCAATACAAATATGTGATCACTAAGAGTAGAAAAATTTATGCAACTGGCTAGTACTTTTTTTTCCATTTTTTTATTGTTGTTCAAGTACAGTTGCCTCCATTTTCCCACCACCACACTCCCCTGCCCAGGCCACAGTAATCAAAACAGCCGGGTACTGGCATAAGAACAGACACATAGACCAATGGAACAGAACAGAGAATCCAACAATAAACTCAAGTCTCTATGGTCAATTAATATTCACCAAAGGGGGCAGGAGCATAAAATGGAGCACAAAATTTAAAAATAACCTCTTCAACAAATGGTGTTGGGAGATCTGGACAACCACATGCAAAACAATGAAACTCAACCACCAACTTACATCATACACAAAAATAAACTCAAGATGGATAAAAGATTTAAATATAAGTCACAACAGCATAAAGCCCTAGAGGAGAGGGAGGAAAATCTCAGCTATTCTGCACAGCAATATTTTTACCAACATGTCCTGTGTACAAATTGCACACACATAGTTGTTTTTCAAATTTTGTCACTCACTTTAATATTCTTTTTTATAAAGATTTTGTCCATGGCCATACCACCCTGAATGGGTCCAGTCTCATCTATAAATACTTTATTTATCTATTTTTAGAGAGAGTGGGAAGGAGAAAGGGAGAGAAACATCAATGTGTGGTTGTCTCTCACACGCCCCCCCATTGGGGACCTGGTCTACAACCCAGGCATGTGTCCTGGCTGGAGATCAAACCAGCAACCCCTTGGTTTGCAGACCAGCACTCAATCCACTGAGCCACACCAGTCAAAACTTTAATATTATTTATTGCCATGTTCTCACATTACCTTGACAAACCTTTGCATGTTTGGAAAATCTTTTCATATAAAGCTTTTCTAATATCTTAGAATTGCTATTCAAGACACTGTTGCATTTGATTTTTGTAAAATTACAGGTAATGATGCCTGACTCATCATCTACTCATAGCTCCTTCCTGATAGACAGAATTAAATTGGACCGCTGGTGGTTTACAAAGAATATTTGAGAAATGTGGCAAAATCTTGCAGTCAACCATCTGTTCAAGGAGCTATTTCTTTTCACAGAAAATATAAGGCATATCATCAATTGAGATTTTTGATTTCTTGCCATAGGAGACTGAGCTGTGTCCAGCAAGATACTGCCACAACTTGTACTTCTAATTCATTCTCTAAGTCAATAAACAGAGCATGGGTAATGGAACACTTTAAAGTATCTTCTAAACATTAAATCGAACTCATTTGCCACTTTTTCTTACATGTGTTTCTATAAAGACATGACTGAGGACTTGTTTGTATGTCTAAGAATATAAATTAATAATTAAAACTTCTAAGTATTTGTTTCCATGTTGTTTTCTTGTAAAGGATATTGCACTTCACAGTGCAATAAATATCTCAAGGTATTAGGACAAGCAAAATATTCAATCTAATAGGTATACATGTCAAATATGTCATCATATTTTTTCTCATTTCTGATATCCAGACTATATAGAGTCCATTGTTTTCTTGACTTTGTAAGTATAAAAAAATATATTTGAGGATCTTTCCTTTGGCTACTTTCTTTAAAATTATTATGTTGAAAATTTCCATTCTTTCCCACAATTTTGATCAGTGTCATCTTTCTACAAATGCTGAAAAGGTTAATATAGCTTAGCATTCCCAAACTTATATCTAGTGGTCTGTAAAACAAGATGGCTTAGAGTCATGTTTATTTGTTTATTCCCCACAGTTATTTAATTTTATTAAGTTAGTTTCCTTATCAATAATTTAAAACTGGAGACAATCTAAATTTCTATCTTGTTTTAGAGAAGTGGGGTCTGCAGTGGGAAGGACGCCCAACATGTTGAGGCTGAGTGGTAGACACCTCCTTCAGAAAGGCATTTGCTGCATTTCTCATGATCATTGCTTTGACCACAGCCTGTTACTTTTGTGGTCTCAGGGACCATTTGAATTTGCAAGCTCTATTCTAACTGATATCTTGAGAAAGGAAGATATAGGATATACTGCTGCATTTCCAGCCAGCAGAACAGCTTCATCCGAAATATCTTGCATTGATTCTTATACATAAAACTTTCCTAAGTTGTTCTGGTGAAAACAAGGCTGAAAACTATGTACTTTTTAAACTATTTCATTTATTTCCCATGTCTCATTGGCACTGATTAATAGTGAGAACCAGTCTTCTCAGATAACAAGGCTGGGAGCTATGTACTTTTTTTCCCCATTTCTTTTCCCTGTCTCATTGGCACTGATTAATAGTGAGAACTGGTCTTACAGATTCAGCTTCTATAATATATTCCCTCTGCCAAACTCTCATTACCTCTTATCTAGGAATATTAGAGACCCTAAGTGATCTTCCCATAAGGATTAATCCTATGTATACTCGTTAAATTAATCTTCTAATTGTATAACTTTAATCATACCTTGCTCGGAAAACTTTCAGCAATTTTCAGTTACCTACAAATTAAAAAGAAATTTCTCAACTAACATTATGTGTATTCAAAACAGGAACCAATGTGTTCTTCTGCAATAATAGCATTTTAGAATAGGAGTGACTTTAATTTAGATTCCTAGTTTACTCCCTTAATATGTAGCTGAGAAAATTAGATGCCATACATAGTTCAATATATAGTTGGCTGAGCAAAAATCAAAACTAACTCTCCAGAAAAAGTTTCCAGGGCCACTTCTACACTCATTGACCAAAGAGCTTATTCTAGCCAAAAGAATGGTTCCTGACCTCTACTGCATTTTACTACCAATGTCTGAACCAGTGCTGTTGAGATTATCTCAAAAGTAACTTCCTCCTTAAAGGCTTTGCCCATCTCTTACCCTTACTCATAAAACAAAATATATTCATATTTTTAAAGACCATTATACACCATAATTGTGTTAAGACATTCACCATATTCTGTGTTACATTTCACCAGGCAACTTATACCTGATCTTTTTAAAGCACATTGAAGGAAGAGATTGCATTCTTGTAGCAACTAGCACAGTGTCTTAAACCTAACAGCTTGAATTGTCACTGAATCCCAGCCCAGCCTCTTTTCTCCCTCTCAACTTTATCTACCTCTAAGGATGTCTGTTATGATTTAGTAATTAGGAACTTTTCCCCCTGCACCAGATGCTTCTCTTCCAAATGGTTCCCATAATCTGTTTCTTTCATATTTGCAAATGCCAGGGATTATACTTTCCTTTTCAGCACATAACTAATTTCAATGCGAAGTTTCTCTTTTTGCCTTTAAAATTGTAGAGCTCTGGCTGGTATGGCTCAGTTGGTTGGACCATCGTCCCATGGACTGAAGGGCTGCAGATTTGATTATCAGTCAGGGCACATGCCCAGGCTGTTGGTTCTAACCCTGGTTGGGGCACATTAGGAGAGGTGACTGGTTGATGTTTCTCTCTCTCTCTTTATCTTCCCCTCTCTCTCTAAAAACAATGAAGAAATATCCTTGGGTGAGGAATAAATAAATAAATGATAACTTGTAGATGAGGAACATTAACTGCTTGTGTTGCCAGTACTCATTAGTGATTTGCAGAGGTTTATAAAATGTCACCGCATGTTTGAAAGGCTGTAACTGATATAAATTAGGATTCAGCTGCCTAGCTTCTAATCTCTGAAAGTCTACCAGGGTTGTGCTTATGGAGTATCTTTACTATTCCTCTGACACCTGCTACTACACCCTAAGAAATTATCAATTTAGTAGTTACTTAGCTTAATATCTATTACTAAGTAATTTTAATTTTACCAAACTGTTCATTCCAGTTATAGTTCTATGCTGTGTTGTGAAATTTAATCAAATATTAATTTGAATTCAGGTCATAACACTTCTAGTTATCTCCTCATAATTAAACTCTCACTTCAGAAATAATGGAAAAAAGGAATGTACTTATGTCTAGAATTGCCTGTCTGCTAATTCTTTGTCTTGATGAAAAATAAAATGATTAATACTAAATATAATAATTGTCTGTTGTATTTTTAGATAAACAGTTGAAGGGATTTTATATTTTAATTTGTGGTGACTGAGACAGATACAAATTAACCTCCTTCAAACTGTAACTTATACTGTCTTCTTGATACACACACACACACACACACACACAAAAACCTTATTAGATCATTTATTTAAAATTAAATCTTTACAAGTACCCATGTACTTAACATTTAAAATACTTAACTGTGAATATGTGTTATAAATCCAAGTAAACATTATAAAACATTTAAATGATTGCTTGTTTTCTTCGTGGTTTCTGTATCATATTTGCATCACCTGCCGACATGAGACCTTTTAAAATATACTTTATTTTAAGCCTGACTCTCCTCTCTATCAGCTCTCATAGACGTATCAAAGGCAGGGACTGAGACCTACTAGCAATGAACACAATGCTGTGGACCTAACAAAGCCTCAAGGAATATTTGTTGAATTCTTATTGAATCCCAAGCCCTACATTTCATTTATTTCAATTTTATCTTCTTCTGCAATTTTCTATTATGTATAAATGTCTAAATGAATAAATAATTTCTACTTAGAATAAAAGAATAAATGTATAGAATAATTGTATAATTTTAGTCCTTAGGGATATTGAGTTCTTAGGCTAAATTAATCAAATGCATTATAGTACAAACTCTCAGTGCTCTACATAGCCTTAATTGAACAGACATCAATAATGTGCTTACATGGTAGCAGTAACAGTGGGATTAAGGGATCCAAAGATGAGAAAACATAGTCCTTGCCTTGAGGAACTCACAATATACTGGGGAAACAGATCTGTATTATGAGTTACATGTATAGCATGCCATAGTAACACAGTGTGGGGCTAGACTGTGTAGGCCTAAGGAAGTAAGGCACTATCACACCAAGAAGATACCATTTGAGACAGGTTCAGAAGGCATGAGTAGTTGTTCACCTGGAGAGGAAAAAATAAAATAAACATTTTTGACAGAGGGAATATTGGAGGTGGGAAGATCTAGAAGAGGGGAAAATAATGAGAGGTTTGGTATAACCACAATAAAAGATTGAGTGGAATTAAGAGTTGGGCAAATGGCAAGTCATAAAAACATAAAGTCCTTGAAACAAAACTTTTAGTATCAGATACGCAATAAAGATCCATTGAACATTTTGAACATGGGCAATCAAAATACTGTGTGCTCCAGAGCCAACATAATATTTACAGTGGATAGGAAGACAGATGTTGGTTAAAAGAATACTATAATAGTCCATATAGATGATGAGAACTTGAACTAGGGAGGATTCATAATATTTGATTTATTTGTTTTAGATTAGGAATAACAACAGAAATAGACATATATAAAATATTCAAATACCACTCAAATTATTTTTATATCACAGAGATTTCTGTTTACCTATGCATAAGAACCATTTTCATATAATCACTAATATTTTCAATAGGTACTGTCCATCCAATAACCATATGCCAGTAAGTGAATAAAGAGTCTGAGAGATAAGTAAATGAGTCAAGTGTTACTACAGAGAATACATTTACACCTACTTCCAGATGGAAATATTTGTTCTGATACCTCCCAGTTATACTAACAGGCTCACTGAAGGATGACAGTCCACGTAATCCTGCTGTCTGTCAAATCGTAAGGATGTCATGTCCAACATCCCCCCTTCTCATCATGATAAATTAATAGTGAAGATTCTTAATAGTGAAGATTCTTAGTAATCTAGAGAAGTTTGAGTCCATTTTTGGTATGATTCTTCATGTTGTTCATTTAATGTAAGCATCAAAAATAACTTATTTTCTCAGTGTCTATAGGGTACTTTTGTTTAATACCAGTATCCACTCCTGGCTAATAATAACCCCAGCGGGCCAATGAAACAATTACTGGTACCGTGAACAACATGACATCAAATAACAAGTGCAAGAATGTTACACATTTTAACAATGTACATGTGCATGCATGTACATAGCACATGCAAGTTTAATAACTTTACAAATCAAAACAGTGTTCATTGTGTCATTGAAAAGGAATACATCCAGTTTTAAATTTTTAATATTTAGGTAGACAATCAATAATAATATTTCTTGCAAAGGCAGTGGTAATAGATATAAAATGTGTTTTCTTCCTTGGAGTTGCTTAAAATGTTGTCAAGAAACAGTTAAGGATATATATCTAAACTTTCATTTCTAATTTTACTCTTTAAATATTGTTATTAATAACTAATTTGGTATTACCAACAATACATTTCTGATATAAAAGTGTATCCATTCCCAGCACTCAGGAAATTGCCCTTGGCTAAGGAGAGCTGCCTTACCCAATGCACTTTGTTCTCAGACACAGCGTGGATCTAATGACTGCTTGGTACAAGACTCAGGCCTCTCTGTGCGATGTGGCAAAACCCTGAAAGACTATCCAGACTTCAAGGATCCTTGTGGGTCTGGCAAAGACCATTGATTGCATTACCACCAACTCCTTCCTCTATTCACAACTGCCTTCTTCATTTCTTCATACGTGTTGATCTTAATAACTTATAGCTGATAGGTTATCTTGAGGCAGATGGTTCACTTTCAGTTTATGAAAATCATAAAATTTGGGTTGAACTGAGTCTAGCCTGTTGAATAAAGCACAGGATAGTGCAAGCCTCATTTTCTCTTCTATTATTTTAAAGAAATGAAATCAATTTTAGGGCTAACCATGTATACATATTTTTAAGTATGATGATATGAAGGTATAGAGTAGATACTTTATACATTCATTAAAAACGTATTTGATATCTGTTATGTTTCAGCATGTGTGCTTAGTGTTGAGCTTAACAGAATAAACAATAAATGTCCTTGTTCTTGAAAGAACATGCCAACTACGAGAGCCAGCTGACAGAGGAAACTGTCATGAGCTGTATGTCATATGCTTTAGAGCAGTGTCATCCCCAGACCAGCAGTGCTGGCATTACCTGGTAACATGTTGCCAATGCAAATTCTCAGGCCCTCCTCAAGACAATTGAATCAGAAACTCTAGGGTGTATCTCAGGAGTCTGTTTTTGACCAAGATGTCAAGTGATTCTAAAGTTCACTAATGTTTGTTAACCATTCTTTAAAAATTAATAACGAAAAGTTTTGAGAGTACTAATTTAGTTGCAATTTTTCTTTATGAAGGTAAAAACAAATTTTGACTAAATCCATCCTATGTCACAATAATAGACAACTAGGTTCTTAAAGGAAATTGGACAAATAATACAATCAAATCAGTCAATAAAAACTTCTCATCCTTTAAAAGATTTGATAAAATTTTTGATAAATTATAAACACAAAAAGATTAAACCAAGCCAACAACAAAAAACCCTCCTTCTTTTGCTGATATCATCTTAACCCAGTTGTTCACCATAAGGTTCTCCCCACTTTTGTAGTACAAGTAAGTATAAAGATAACCCACATGACACTCTACTTGTTACCCTTGCCTCTTAGCCATCCATGTAAATCCCTTTGCTAGTCAGCTAACCAGTGTATTTAGACTGACTTTATGTGGCATGAGCTCCTTGACTTTAGTTGTAATGCTTGGAATTCACCTTTGCCAATTCTACCACTATCAGGAATTAATAACTTTTGTTGCATGGATGACAAAAGATTAAGTGGAAACAACAGCTTTCCTAATGTATTTTGTGGCTTTTATTTCTCTGGCAAGTCTTGATTCAAATGACTGAGGAAATCCTACAAATCCTGCTATATTAATACTTTATTAGAAATGGTTCTTTGTGTTAGATACAGTGTGGCATTTGCAGTTTATAGGGACCCAGTATGACACAGATTATAGAGTGTGCTTGAGAACAGTGAGCTTCCACATGCTCTCTGCCCACTTGTCCCAGCAACTCTTTAATGCCCAGTGATGGTGGCACAAACATGTAGAAGGCATCAAAATCCCTGAGTTATCATAGGGATGTTTAATCTAGATTGCCACCTAATTCACATATGATTTTGTGAGAAATATACATCTTTGCTTTTTTAAGCCACTGAGATTTAGGATCTCTTTGTTTCTGCAGCATAACCTAATATATTTTCTAATCATTCTGACTATCCCTTGACAGTCATTTTATCAATAATAACTACTAGGGAATAGAGCTTGCTTTTTATCTATTTAAATAGGTAACATTTATATACCTCATAAACTAAAATCAAATTTTTCCTTAAAACTTTATTTATTTGCGTTGTATTAAACATGAACGTGTTCTCTTCAAGAATGTGGCAAGTTTTGTTATGAAGTGACTCTGTTGTATCTTCAATTTTACAGATACTTCATGTCAGACTTTCTGGAATGCCCAAATACGGTCGAGATGACTTTTTCAGTCTCTTGCATGGATGCTAGGAGTTAAGTCAGACAAGAGTAGACAAACATTTATGTAATTCTTTTATTTTCACCATGAAAAAATGTTATGGACTGATTGTCTTATCAAAGTTCACATGTTGAAGCCCTACCTTCCAGTGTGACTGAATTTCCAACAGGACTGGTGCCCCTAAAAGATGAGAAAGAAACACTAGAGACTGCTTTCTGTGTGAGTGTGCACAATAAGAACTTGAACAGCCATTTTCTTATCAAGATCTATTTTAGATCATTTGTAATATCTGTGTCTAGTTTTTATACGTTGGCTTGCAGATGATGAAATATAACAATCCACTTATAGCTTTTTTATTTCAGATTACTTTAATCCCTTTGATGCAATTTTAGGACCATTGTATGAAATAGATACTAATTTAGAATCTTTGTATTCCTGGTACCTGGTGTAGGGCTCTGACTTCCCAGTGGACTTCTGATATTCTCTGAGAATACATGGAGCACTCTGAGGCATTTCGAGTTCCCAACACAATCAGTATATTTTTATCTTGAAATGATCTGTCCTGAAAATACAATTTAGAGTCTTATATGAGGAACCTACAAACTTTTATGGACTAGAAAGTGCCTGTGTATGGTTTTGTTTTCATTAAAATAACCATCGAATGTGATACCTGCAGAATGATCAAGATAATATGATTATTATTTATTAATTCAAAAAAATATTTTTGAATTGCTAAAGTGTTTTGAGAATACAGCCATAAAAGAAGTAGGCAAAAAGAAGAACTCTGATCCCCAGGCCTCACATTTTATTCGAGAGTGATGAACAGAAAAGATATGCACTGGGGCTGGCAGAAGTAACACCTACTGGAGTGTGGTTGGTAGGGTAATAACATGGGTGTAATAATTTAGAGTTATTTATTATTTTCTTTTTTTAGATTTTATTTATTTATTTTTAGAGAGGGAGGGGAGGGAGAGAGAGAGAGAGAAACATCAATGTGCGGTTGCTGGGGGCCGTGGCCTGCAACCCAGGCATGTGCCCTGACTGGGAATCAAACCTGAGATGCTTTGGTTCACAGCCCATGCTCAAATTTAGAGTTTTAATTTAAACCTTTCACCTAAAATGTCATATGGTACGTATGAGTGTGATATTGCCATGTTACCAAATTGTATGCTTATGATTTTGTAATAAAGGATTTTGTAATAAAAAGAGGATATTATTTGTGCCAGACCCTGTGTGTGTGTGTGTGTGTGTGTGTGTATGTGCGCACGCGCACACATGCGTGTGAAATGATTCATTCAGCATGAGAAGGTATGCCTGGGAGTTCTTTGACCATCAATATTTGCAGCACGGGGCCAAAATACAAGGTGAAACAGGATTGAAATAACTGCAAAAGTATTTCCAAATTAACTTAATAGTATTAAAACCAGTGTGGTTCAGTTGGATGGACTTCATCCCACAAAGCAAAAGGTTGCCAGTTCAATATCCCATCAGGGCACGTGCCGGTGTTGTGGGCCTAGTCCCTGGTTGGGGGCATGAGAGAGGCAACCAATTGATGTTCCTGTCACACATCAATGTTTCTCTCCCTCTTTTACCCTACCTTTTCCTCTCTCTAAAATAAATTTATGAACTCTTTAGAAAAAGTGTAATAAAAAATAGGAATGACTCACGCAAGATAAATAAGATGAGACTGTTCCAGCTTGACTCAGACTTGCACTCTCAGTGTGAAGTACAGCAAAAGATAGCTAAGTATATTCATGTTGGAGAAAAAATTCAGCAGCTAGTATTATTTCTTTGGGGGGAGTAGGTGATACCGATAGAATGACCATCTGGGAGCCAAATCTTTGTAAGGAGACATTTATCAGTTGAACAGAAGGTCTTCAGATCTGCAATCTGGTTACTATATTTGTGGGAAAAGCAGCATTTAAAAACTGAGACAGCTTTTCTATTTCATGGATCTTTTTTACTTAAGAAAAATAACTCTGGTCAATATGTTACTCCAAAAATTTGCTGCATCCTATGTTTCCTATGTTCATCTACACAATGAACTGGCTTGATTAGCTGTCAAGAGATTAATCTTGGAAGAGAGAAGATGCCAGGGGGGAAAAATATATTACCACGATATTATTCCTCTTCTTGTTCACATTGCACACATGGAATTATATCTACCTCCTTTCCTCACAATGCCCCCCACCCCACCACAGCTACTTTCCTTCTCTACCCTTCCCCGACCATATGGTCCTACCATTGCTTACAAATGCTTTCAATATGTTCCTGCTCATCTTCTGATGTGAAGGATGGTTTGTCTTGGCTTCACTTTATTCAATACATCTTGGGAGCTCAGGTTAACCTTAACAACTAATTTTCCATGGAGAAATCAGGCATGGAAAATTAAATAAGCAAACATTGTATAAGAAACTTTCAATAAGTTAAACTTTTAGGGTTTTAATCTAAGAAAAGTTAAGCTTAACAGTGTTTTTTTACAATACATATATAGTCATCAAGGCAATATTATATTGGTGTAAGTATAGATCAGCGGAACAGAGAACAAGAACAGACCCACATAAATATTGTCAGCTGGTTTTTTTCAAAGGTCAAAGGCAATTCAATAAAGAAGACTTTAAGCAAATGTTGCTGGAACAATGGGATGTTCATGTGCGGGGTGATGAAATGGACCTGGGTCTCTTAAATCACCTTCATTATTCCTTTCCCATATAAGGGAATGACACATAAGCCAATTGATACAGATCTTCGAATTCTTCATTGTATTATCTAGATTTAGTCTACATTGATTTGTAAGTTTCCCCTATGTTATCTAGTGTTAGATATCTTTAACAATGAGTTTCATCTCAGAGAGACCAGGGCTTAAAGTCCATCTTAATATGCTTGCTCTGTCTGAATTGGCATTAACTTTAAGAAACAATTTATCTTGTGAGTATCTAGTCAGCCAACCTAAACAGAAGTGGGTCAGAAAGAAGACTGTAGGCAGAGTGTATGAAGAGCCATACGTGGGAGAAAAACAAAGGTCTAGTAAATATTGTTAGTTTTGAGTAACCATGTGGAAGAATCTAATAAAGGAAAGGTTGAATTTTTTACATATTAACTAATTTTGTTCAGTGGAAATTTTAAACATGCCATGTTGTGTCACCCAATAAAGATCTGAGGCTGTGAAACAAATTAAAAGTTTATTTGAGATATTAAATGATTTGAATCTGAGAGGTATAGATTAAAGTAGCAACTCAAACTGTGCTCTGGAGAGAACAACAATGACAGCAACAACAGGCCAGGTCTACGAAGGCAACGAACACACAACTTAATTATTTCCTGCAAACGAAGGATTGCTGGCTCTGTTAACAAGGACCGGTTAGTTCTAATATGCAAACGAGGGAGGCAAAAACTACAAGGAAGGAAGCATTTGTCCACACAGTAATTGTTGTTCCAGGATCTTTGTGACTCAGCCTTCAGCTGAGTGGAGCAGCAGGTCAGCAGCTTAGCAGCAGCTCCGAGAACAGAGGCCGGAGATGTGCACTGGCCGCGCTTTCCTGATAGCTTCCTGATTCTGTTTTAAGTGACTCCCTAAGCAATGCTTATTCCATTTTTTTTAACTATTGGTTGTTATCCAAAATTATTTAATTATTTCCAAAGCTTCCTCAAATCAAATTAAAGAGAAAAAAATGGAGATCACTAGACATTTGGAATTTTGCTCCTGTTTTATCTTAACATGTCTTAAATGAATGATTTTGTGTGTGTTGAAACTTCCCCAAAATGGCTACTCTACTTTTAAATTATGTTTGGTAAACTTAGATAGATTTTGAAACAATAGAAATTAGAATAAAAATTTAAATGTATTCTTTAAAAAAGTTAGAATTTGATCCGGAGGAGATGCAGATTTAAAGTGAGAAGAAAACCATGAGCAGATGGCAATGGCTGATCGGATGCGTTGCTGGTGCACTTCACGGCCCAGGCTCACTCTCATGGTTGGCTGTCTGCAACTGCAGACGCGACAAATCCAGTGCACGGGAAAAAAAGCAAATTTTCCTACGTTTTAAATGGAAGATCAAAGTCAAAGTTCATTCTACAAAGACTGCCCACTGTATCAAGGGAGAACACTACATTGAGAGTATAGATGGTGTCTCAGTATGGGGCAGTCAGAGAATAATATTTACAAGGTTTTAGGTGTGGGCTAAAATGGCTTAAGATGGACCTTTCTAGGCATTGAGTTAACTCAGATGGGAAAACGTGTGATGTAACATTTTGGTATCATACTATTCAGGATCAATAAGCTTGAACAAGCCTTAAAAAGTAAACTGGTGTTTGAAACCAAGTTGTTTGATCAGGTGAGCACTATATTGTTCTGAGAGAAGATTTTTTTTTTTTTGTAAAGAAGCATGCTATTTGTCCTAATAACTGGTTTACAGTTATTTCCTACAGCAAACAGTTAAGCTTTGTCAATACAGACAGTCTGAATTTCCAGTCTTAATAGGTAAAATTAAATTATGTAAACAAGGGGATCTCAACTCTCATATTTATTGGGAAAAAAGCCAAAACAAAGGAAATCCATATACTTTGAAGCCCCAGTTTACAATCAAATGATCTGCTTTCTGAGTATCTAATATTCAACAGATCATTAATATTTTGAGGTGATATGCATATATTCTTGCATTTTTAATCATATTAACTTAATTATGCTTTTAAAGACTCTAAGCCAGTACCTGTCATATAGAAGTTGCATACTGAAACAAATTTCTGGAACTTACAGTCAAGATGGTAGCTTAAGTAAACATGGCTCACCTCCTTGCACAATCACATCAAAACTAAAACTAAGATATAGAAAAACTGTCACTCAGAGCCATCAGAAATCAAGTTGAATGGAAGTCTTATGATTATGGAATTTAAAAAAATACAAGAACATCTCTCTAGACTGATAGGAAAATGCAAATGCAGAACAGGCTGGTCTGACATCCATGTGTGGTGGATAAAAGTTCTGGAGGGACATCTTGGGAGCAAAGGTCCCAGCCCACATCAGGCTTTCCAGCCTAGGGTTCCAGTGCCAGAGAGATTAGCCCCCATAACCTCTGACTGCAAAAACCAATGGGATTACATCAGTGGAAAAAACTACTGGTGTCCAAAGCAGTTTCCCTTTAAGAAACCAAACATGGATTTACTCAGATTTATTCCCTCTGAGCTCCTGCAACATGGTAGCAGTTTGAAAGGCACCATTGGCATATAAGGAGGAACTGAAGTGTCTGGCATCAAGATGAGTGGTGGGGAACAGCTTTTTCCTGGACAGAAAGGCAGGCAGAGGCTATTGTCACTGTTCTAAACCCTCCTCCAACAGAGAAACAGAGCCAGCAGGCTGGTGCCATATCTGAGACTCCATCAACCTGGCTAACACTGTTTGCCCCACCCTGGAGATCCCCTGAGACTCTGTCTGACCCATTTATGGGCCTGCCCAAACTGTTAACCATGACTTTTCCATATGAACGTTTGGTCTTGGCTCATGCTTCAGAATTTTCAAAATTCTCTCAAACGAGCAACTTCCGGGCTCAGTGAGCCCCCACCTCCCATACCTCTTACTAAAGCTTTAGGCCTGGCACTAGCAGCAGCTAGCCTGGGTTCTCAGATTTACTTCATCTAGAAATCTCCAAGACCAGCACAAGTAGAAGCTACCTAAGACTGCTTTATATATAGCTCTGACTGGATGGACCCAGGAAGAACAGAAAAACACAGGTGGGGGCTGAACTTGCCCTCCATCACCAGGGAAACCTCAAAACCTATACACCCATTGGACAGCTACAGAACACTTTGGATCATCACTATTTTGCCCCTGCATGGAGGGTGGAGGTTGGTGGTCAGTGGTCACAGCTAGACTTGGCAGCTGACTGGCCTGAGTAAATCCTTCCCAGGGACCTGCCAACAGCAATCAAGGCTCAACTACAAAAGGAGGGTGTACTCAGTCCACACAAAGGGTGTACCTCAAGTACCCAACTTGGGTGATGGGAAAGCTGTGCCACTGGATATTATAGGACACCTACTATATTGACTCTGTGTCTTACCAAGACACAGAGTCAAAGCAGCTCTACCTAATACATTAAAAAACACAGAGAGGTTGCCAAAATGAGACGACAAAAAAATAAATAAATAAAATAAAACATGGCCCAAATGAAAGAACAGATCAAAACTCCAGAAAAAGAACTAAATAAAATGGAGACAAGTAATCTATCAGATGCAGAGTTTAAGACACTGAGTATAAGGATGCTCAAGGACCTTAGTGAGGACCTCAACAGCATAAAGAAGATCCAGTCAGAAATGAAGATACATTAATTGAAATAAAAAATAATTTACAGGGAAACAACAGTAGAATGGATGAAGCTGAGAACCAAATCAATGATTTGAACATAAGGAAACAAAAAAACAACCAATCAGAAAAACAATAAGGAAAAAGAATCCAAGAAAATCAGGGTACGGTAAGAAGCCTCTGGAAAACTTCCAGTATTCCAACATTCTCTTCATAGAGGTGCCAGAAGAAGAAGAGAAAGAGCAAGAAATTGGAAATCTATTTGAAAGAAATAATAGAAGAAAATGACCCTAATTAGTGAAGGAAATAGACGTGAAAGCTCTGGAAGCACAGAGTCTCAAACAAGATGAATGCAAGGGAGCTCACTCCAAGCACATCATAATTAAAATGCCAAAGTTTAAAGATTAAGAGTGAATCTTAAAAGCATCAAGAGAAAAGCAGTTAGTTGCCTACTGGGGAATTCCCATAGGACCATCAGCTGATTTCTGAAAAGAAACTTTGTTAAGCTAGAAGAAATTGGCAAAAATAGTCAAAGTCATGAAAAACAGAGACTTATATCCAAGATTTCTCTACCCAGGAAAAATACCAGTTAGAATTAATGACAGGTAAAGAGCTTTCCAGACAAGAAAAACGTAAAGGAGTTCATCATCACTAACCATTATCATATGAAATGTTAAAGGGACTTTTTTTTAACAAAAAGATCAAAACTATGAACAATAAAATGGTGACAAATACATATCTATCAACAATTGAATCTAAAAAAACAAACTAATCAAATAGAAGAACAGAAACAGAATCATGCATACAGAGAGCATTTTGATATTGCCAGATAAGCGGAGGCTGTATGGGAATGGGTAAAGAAGTGATGGGCTTAAGAAATAGAAATTGGTAGTTACAAAATAGCCATAGGGATATAAAGTACAATATGGGAAATGGAATAACCAAAGAACTTATGCATGACACCTGGACATGAGAATGGTATGGGAATTGCCTGAGGGAGTGGGCATGTTGGGTGGAGAGGGGGAAAAATTGGTATAACTGTAATAGCATAATCAATGAAATATAATTAAAAAAACACATTCCTTCTTGAGAAGATTAAAATAATAAAGTCAATAATGAAAATAATATTTTAAGTTTTTGAATGTAGAGGTTCAAAAAATACTTCTTTTTATGTTCACACAGCAAAATTATTTATGTATACATTTATGGTATGCATTAAATTGTATTGACTGTTACCATGTGAAGAAAGTTATTAGTTATAAAAACTTAGAGGGCTTAAAGAACATGTACTTTACTGAGTTCAATCTATTTATTTATTTCAAAGTGAGAAGACAGGGAGAGAGGGAAACAGTTTTATTGAGTTAAATCTTTATTTACATATAAATTTTATATAAATTTATAGCTTGATGAGTTTCAGAAAATTTATATACTTGTTCAATCCTTACTATAAGTAAGTTTTAGAACACTTTAATGATTAAATACAAGTTTACACATTTTTGGCAGGGTATTACATAAGGGATGACACATACTCCATTTCCCATTTCAGCACAGGAAGAGGCAAATAATATCAGTATGTTTTATTATTAGTGATGCTAAATATGATTCTTTGGTTAATATCACATGTGTCCTTTTTATAAAATAGTTTTCCCCTTTGGATAAATAATATATGTCAATACTTTAAAATCATACAGATAACCTGTTCCACAACTACCTTTCATTTAACAATGACTCATGCTATTTGCCAGAATCAGTTATGATATCAGGTCTTCAAATGCATGCTTTTCTGGCTATGTCAGCCTTCCTTCCTTCCTTCCTTCCTTCCTTCCTTCCTTCCTTCCTTCCTTCCTTCCTTTCCTCTTCCCTCCTTTCTCCTTCCTTTCTCCCTCTTTTCCCTCTCTCCCTGTCTTCTCACTTTGAAATATAATGATGCATCCATAGATTTTAACTTTTCTTTATAAATTTTCCTAGTGGGAAGCACCACAGTTTAGAACTAATTGTGCTTGTATTGTTTTTCCTTTTTGGTGTGTTTTGCTTCTAGTACCTTTTAGTGAACAGAGCTAAAAAGTATATATATACAGTGTGTGTGTGCATAGATACATATATAATATATATTAAATATGTAAAATAAATTATATAAATATACACATTTATATATGAATAGATAAGCTATGTTGAGCATAGACAACCTAGTTTCTTGTCTGAAAGGTGCTCCATTTTGAATTGCTTTAGGAAATAATAAAACATAACACTGCTACAAAGATTTTCTACGAGTGTTCTGACTTTTTTCACACACAATAGGCACAAATAATATTTAGCACAGTTTTGTTTTTTATTTCTCTTATTATACATGATCAAGAGGATTTTTCATATGTTTAAGACCCACCTTTACATGTTTTTTTCCAAATATCTGTGTGACTTTTTCCTATTTTTTCTATCAGATGCTTGATCTTCTATAATTTTAGAGTTATTTGTAACGAAAATATTAACCTTCTATATTTTGTATGTAATACAAACAGCCCCTTCTTATTTGTCATTTATCTTTGATTTTGCATTTCTTGTCATAGTATATGAGGTCTGTCCAAAAAATATCCAGGCATTGTTAATATAACAAGAACGGTGTGTGCCACATCAGTGTAACCTGGCAGCCAAGGGGAGTGGACTGGAATGCACATGCCTGAGCAATGGTGACTTCACTGTACTAGTCAGTGGGAGTAGTAGACACTATTGAGTGGGCATGTGTACTGTGTGGCCATTGCATTCAAAATGACCGAGTAGAGAAACAGATCTGTATTAAATTTTGCATTAAGCTTGAACATTCCTCCATGGGAGCTATTCAGATGATTCAGGAGGCTGCAGCTATGCAACTGCTGACTGGCAACTTCATAATGACAATGCACCCACTCATGCATCACATCCCCTGCAGAATTTTTTTGCAAAACATCAAATCACCCAGGTTAGCCCACTGTGCCCATATTTGGCACCCTGTGACTTCTGAATTTTTCCCAAACTAAAATCACTTTTGAAAGGGAAGAGATTTCAGACAGTTTATGAGATTCAAGAACATGTGGCAGGGCAGCTTATGGTGATTCTATCAAAGTATTTTGCAGAGTGTTTTGAACAGTGAAAGAGATGCTGGGAGAACTATGTGAGGTCCCAAGGTGCCTACTCTGAAAGGGGCTGAGGAGTCATTGTCCTACACACAATGTCTCTTGTATCTTGTATCTACTTCAATAAATGCCTCACTTTTTCCTAGTAAATGGCTGGATACTTTCTGGACAGACCTCATATATAATAAAATAATAGTGTTTTTTTTCTTTTTAGTACAACTGGATTTTACATCACTACTAGAAAGGTTTTTCTCTGCCTTCTTGTGGTTTCTGTATAATTTATTTATTTATTTATTTATTTATTCATTCATTCATTCATTCATTCATTCATTTATTTTTACATTTAGGTGTCTGATCCCTTTGAGGCTTTTGTGGCTGAGGTATTTGAAATGAGGTATTTGAAATTTATGTTATTTATGATTTTTCAAAATGTTGTCCAGTTTTCCTAACACTTTTGCTTAGTGTTTTATTTCCTCATTGATGTGAGATATAACCTTCTTTACATTACTAAAATTTTCATACATGCTGAATTCTATTTTTCAATTTTCCTGTATTTTTCCATTGGCCTGAATATTCATGTGTCAATTTCATACTACTTTGTTTTTGAGGATTTAAAGTGTGTTTTATTATGGGGTAGGTCTAATTTCCCCTCACTGCTATCCTTTTTAAGGTCTTCCTAGCTTTTCTTGAATGTTTGTTACATTTATATTTACATATATATAATTTATCTATCTTCAAATATTGGTCTCTTTATTGGATTTTTTTAACTTGGGATCAATTGATATTTTCATCATGGTCTGTCATCATATATAAGAACATATTTAAATGTACTTTTGTGTCTTTTATTAATGTTTTCAAAGATTTCATATTTTAGATTTCTCTAATATCTTATTAAGTATTCAATCCTTTTCTCTACCATAATGGAGTTTTTTTTTTATTACATCTTTCAACTGGCCATTATTTGTACATATGAAAGCTACTGATTTTAATTTTTATATCTTTTACATTCTTGAATTATTTTGTCCTTGTGTTAGTTTTGGTGTTTATTTTCTGGGCTTATCTAGTTAAACTACCAAATTGCCTGCAAATGAAAGTAATGTTCAGTGAAGGTTATTATGCCTCTAATTGTTTTATTTCTTTCTTTCTTTTTCTTTTTTGGTTGCATTGAATGATGTATTCAATAAAATGTTAAATTGCAGTGGAGTTAGTAGGCATTGTTATACTGACTAGAGGGATGGCTTTACTTAGTAGAGTATTCCTCCATTTGGTAAAATATGGGTTTAAGGGCTGAGGGGTGTGTAAGTTTTTATATTATTATTTTATTAAAATAAAGAATGGGTGTTGATCTTTTTTCATCAAGATCCTTTGCAGTATAAGCTCCTATAGAGACATTCTCCCCTTATCTCTCTTTTAAATATCACTCTTTATTTCAAAATGTTTTAAGACTCACAACATGTTGCAAAAAAGAGAATTTCTATATTTACTCCACACATATAATATATTATGTAAGTATCAGTGTCAAAATCAGGGATTGACAATAACATAATCCTAGTAACTCGAATAGAGATGGTATTCAAACTTTCCTGGATTGCATTTGTACTCTTTTGTGGGAAGGAATTTCATATGTTATGAAATTATACTGCATGCATAACTTTGAGTAACTATCATCACATTTGGCATAGGGAAGGATTTCATCATCACATAGACACTCCACTTTGTTATTTGATTAGTTATACCTTCCTTTCAGTCCTTATTTCCAAAACATTTTATCTATTCTCATTACTATAATCTTGTTTTATAAATGGAATCATGTAACGTATAAATCTTTGAGTTTAGTTTATTTTTTTCACTCAGCATATTCTTTTGAAATCTACCCAAGTTTTTGCACGTATCAATAGTTTCTTGCTTTTGTTGCTGACGCAAGATGAATATACCACAATCTGTTTAATCACTAAGTTGTTGAAGGACATCTAGTTCATTTGCATTTGGGAGGTATTAGGAATAAAGTTGCACATTCTTGTGTAGATTTTAGTGTGACTATAAGGTATAATTTATCTAAGATAAACATTCAGGAATGTGTTTGCTGGAACATACAGTAAGTATATATTTAACTTTATATGAAACTTCGAAACAGTTTTCCAGCATCAATGTAACATTTTACATCCCCCATAATATATAAAATACAGAGTTGCTCTGCATTTATACTAGTACTTTGTATTATGTCTTTTTGTAAATTAGCCACTGGAGTGTGTGTGTGTGTGTGTGTGTGTGTATTTCACCTTATATTTTACTTTTCTTTCTCTAATGGCTAATGATGCTGAACATTTTTATGCTTATATTTGCTATCCACATATCTTCTATGCATGTAATGTCTTCCTTACTATTGAATCTAAAGAGTTAATTATATATGCAATCTAAGGAACAATATAAATGCATATACAAAACAGAAAGTGACTCTTAGATACATAGTAGAGTTTGAGGGTTGAGAGAAGAGGTGTGTTGAGGAACTGGGTGAAAAGTTGAAGGGATCAAGAATACAGAATGGCAGTTAAAAAATAGCCATGGGAATGTAAAGCACACATAGGGAATATAGTCAATCATATTATAATAACTATGTGTGGTGCCAGTTGGGTACTAGAAATATCAGGGGAGCATTTTGTAAATATATAATTGTCTAACCACTATGCTGTATATTGAAACTAATACAAAATGATATTGAATTGTAAGTTGTAATTGAAACAAATGTAAATATGTTTGACATTAAAAACTCAGTTCAGCCCTGACTGGTATTGCTTGATTGGAGTGTCATTCCATACACTGAAAGACTGGGCATTCGATTCCTGGCTGGGGCACGTATGGGAAGCAACCAATCAATGTTTCTCCCTCACATTGATGTTCCCTGTTTCTCTCTCCTTTCAATCAATAAACTGTTTTTTTTTAAAAACAGTATATTCCGAATACAAGTCTTTTAAAAATTTTTCAAAAATAACAAAATGAATAAAATTTTGTTGTATTTGAAAATGGGAGACACATATTAAAGATTTGAGTTTTTATTATATTAGACAATTAATTTTGAAGACTTAGACCTCTATGTGTAATCCTTAGATACATGCAGATTTCTACATAATAAACTTAGGGAGAAATTGTCTTTAGAAAGGAAAAAAACTATTTTAAAAAGAAGCTTTGAAAAAGAATGTGAAAGTGCTCAGTAACCAGATGCTATTATTACATGTTAATGAAAAAAAGAGTGGTTGTCATTGTTTTTAATTCTATGTAAAGTATAATAGTAGTAAATTTGCAGGTTAACATTTCCTGATTAGAATTTATGTTCGGCTGAAACAAAGAGTACCAATGAGTATGTGAGGGTAGTCTGCTTCATACCCTGAGACCTATCATAGTCTCTGCTCAATCAGTACCATGGCTGAGACTTGTCTCCAACACAGGCACTGGACTTCAAGAGATAGAAGGAGAAACTGGCACCTCTTAAAGCTTGGGCTCCATAGTCCCAGAATATCTTTTCTGCTGCTTTCTCTTGGTCAGCAGCAGCAAGATCCAAACAGAAGAGAAAGTCCACCTCTTGATGCGAGGAAAGACATTTGCTGACAAGAGCAAAGTGGCAGCCATTGCTGGAAACTATTATATAGACATTTTTGGTTTTGCTAGAAAATCAACTACAAGTTTGTCAAGGGATGAATCCTTGCTTTATAGCTCTTTATAGTCTCCAAAGTTATTACTGTAATATTAGTAAATAATATTTGATTGTCATTTAGTTTCTAACAGTGTTTAATTAATCTTTCTGACTGAATATTATGATGAATTCTTTCAGTAACAACAATATTTCAATAGATGGCTCATACCTTACTGACATTTATAGCCACTGTATTTTAGTATGGAGAGATATACATCTCTGAAAGATAATACCATCAACATTGGACTTATTTAATTGCTATTACAAATTTTAGTTAATTTGAAAGTACTGGAATTTCTTTTTTCACTATGTTCAGATTTTATTTTACATGAAAAGTTTAAAGGAAAATGAAGTTCAAGAAAAAATAGAGAAAACCAGAATATATACTTTTTGTTCTAATATCCATTTGAACTTAATTCTTGGAAAGGTACAACTAGAGAAAGTTATGCCCACAAAGATAAGTCTACCTACATCCATTAAAAAATCATGTTTAATAAATAATATTATATGATAATTTTTGTATAGCAAAGTGTCCTAAGAAATTTTACTTCTACTGATAAGTTTATACAATGCCATATTAACATAACTAATGATGGTTAAGATTTGTTGAATTGTGTAAATAATATTCAACTGAACATGGTTGAATGCTTTAAGTTACAGTATGTGATCTTATTTTTCTTTTTACCTTTGTATACATAAATATACCTTTGTATAAAGAAATATCTATAAAGGTATATATGAAGGTATATGTAAAGGTATATATCTTTGTATGTGCCTTTATACCTTCTGTCCCAACAAATACTGCAGTTTTAGACATAATGGATACTTAATAAAAATCAACATTATATATTAAATAATAATATTTATTACATTTGATTTATTAAATACAATTTTGACAAAACAAAACAAATTAAATTATAATGAATATTTTAAATCCTATTTAGATGAATGCACTTTTTTAATCTTTCAAAAAACAAATATTTAATCTTGGCTCATCCTTTTTGAGGGGGAAGGGATGCTAAAATTGCCATTTCATTTGTGCACTTTTTAAAGAAAGTTCATATTTAAAACCAACATATTCTATACATTTTCTGTAACATTAACAATCCAGGAAACTTAATTACCTAGTAGAAACTGTATTTAGTTATAAGAAAGATAATGGTTCAAATTATGATTTTTGATTCTGCATTTAACATTTAAAAGACAATAGATAATTTACCTTTTCTGCTTCTTAGTTTTCTCATTTTTTCCAGTGAATACAATGTATTGTTTAAAGTATAAAATCAAATGGCATGTATAAATAACACAAATTTAGATTTTTATTTTCTTCTTTAAAGATTAGTAAAGAAGCTTCCATCAGCTTCCGGCCAAGCTGGAGGCATAGATAGACACACTGTGACTCCTTGCACATCCAAGATAGGGACAACAACAATTTAGAAATAGAATAACAACCAGAACTGATAGAAAATTGAACTGTACGGAAGTTGGACAACCAAGAAGTTAAAATAGACACGTTCATCCAGACCGGTAGGAGGGGTGGAGTCGGACAGCTGGGGGGAGAGGGGTCGCAGCACTAATAGCACTGAGACTAGGTGCTTGAGGCATCCCAGGTGCTCAAGACCACAGGAGGTATACCCTGGGCACACAAGTGGCAGCTGGCAGACCCCAGCCGAGGGGTGGCAAACAGCATACCCAACAAGGTGGCGATTGTGAATCCAACCTCAGGATCACAGCCCTGGGAAACAGAGCTTTGGGGCATTGATTGAAAACACCTGTGGGTGTTGAGGCGCAGGGAGAGACTCTCAGCCTCACAGGAGAGGTCATTGGAAAGACCCATGGGGTGTACAAGCCCACCCACATGGGAATTAGCACCAGAGGGGCCCAGTTTGCTCGGAGGAAGAGGCAGAAGGGACTCAAGTCCCACAGAGAGCAGAACAAGTGCCATTGTTCCCTCTCAGACCCCACCCCCACGTACAGCACCACAACCCAGCAACTGGGTTGCCCCGCCTTGGTGAACACCTAAGGTTCCTCCCCTCAAACATAACAGGTGCGACCAACCCCCCCCTCAAAAAAAAAAGATGGCTCAAACAGAAGAACAAATGAAAGCCTCAGAACCAATACTTTTAAGTGACCTAGAGATAGCCAACCTATCAGATACACAGTTCAAAACACTGGTGATCAGGATGCTCACAGAATCGGTTGATTTTGGTCACAAATTAGATGAAAAAATGAAGGCTACAATAAGTGAAATGAAGAAAAATGCACAGGGAACCAATAGTGATGGAAAGAAAGCTGGGTCTCACAACAATGGAGTGGGCCAGAAGGAAAAAAAAAAAAACACAATCAGAAAAGAATGAAGAAATAAGAATTCCAAAAAATGAGGAGTGGCTTAGGAACTTCCAGGACATCTTTAAATGTTCGAACATCTGAATTATAGGGGTACTAGAAGAAGAAGAGGAAGAGCAACAAGTGGGAAATTTATTTGAACAAATAATAAAGGAGAACTTCCCCAATCTGGCAAAGGAAATAGACTTCCAGGAAGTCCAGGAAGCTCAGAGAGTCCCAAAGAAGTTGGACCCAAGGAGGAACACACCAAGGCACATCATAATTACATTAGCCAAGGTAAAAATGAAGGAGAGCATCCTAGAAGCAGCAAGAGATAAGGGGACAGTCACCTACAAAGGAGTTCCATCAGACTGTCAGTTGATTTCTCAAAAGAGACCTTACAGGTAAGAGGGGGCTGGAAAGAAATATTCCAAGTCATGAAAGGCAAGGACCTCCATCTAAGATTGCTCTATCCAGCAAAGCTTTCATTTAGACTGGAAGGGCAGATAAAGTGCTTCTCAGAGAAGGTCAAGTTAAAGGAGTTCATCATTACCAAGCCCTTATTATATGAAATGTTAAAAGGATTTCTCTAAGAAAAAGAAGATACAAAACATGTATAGTAAAATGATGGCAAACTCACAATTATTAACAACCACACCTAAAACAAAAAACAAAAACAAACTAAGCAAACAACTAGAACGGGAACAGAACCACAGAAATGGAGATCACATGGAGGGTTAGCAACAGGGGAGTGGGAGGAGGAGAGAGGGGGAAAAGGTACAGAGAATAAGTAGCATAGATGGTAGGTAGAAAATAGACAGCGAGAGGGCAAGAATAGTATGGGAAATGTAGAAGCTAAAGAATTTATGACACATGGACATGAACTAAAGGGGGGGAATGTGGGTGGGAGGGGTGTTTAGGGTGGAGGGGAATGAAGGAGGGAAATGGGACAACTGTAATAGCATAATTAATAAAATATATTTTAAAAATAAAATAAAATAAAAACAAAAACAAACAAACAAACAAAAAGAAATGGCCAATAAACATCTGGAAACATTGTAAAAAAAAAAGATTAGTAGTATTTTCTTCATCTTTATGATTACAGAACTTACAATATGACCTTATTAACAGCAGAAGATTCTTAATAGTTTAGCAATTGAGTAAAACAATGTAAATGAAAGAAAACATTCCTTTTTTAGATGTAAAGTGATGGAGGCAAATTGTATACAGATTTAAGAAGAACAACATCTATAGAATTTTTGTCAGTTTTCATGAGAACTTGTAATATACTCACATTCTGTCTCTTCCAAAAGGAAGTAACTCAGTGTGATCTCTCACAAGTTGTGATTCAGCAAGTTCCATACATATTCTCTCAGATTCAATTTCTTCATTTGTTAGTTGGGCTATTAATACTTTACCTATGTAACTGTTATGAGGGGCAAAATAAATACTACAGGTAAAAGACCATTGTAAATCATAAATTAAAATTAATTAAGGAATTGATTTCAAGAGGGTGAAATTTCAGTCTGACTTGTTTGAGTAGAGAAATTGATTTTTTCACACAACAATCAAGATAATAGTAGTTAGCTAAAATTCAATCCTTGCCCCTTTTACAGCAATTAAACTTTTTTCAAACTATTATCTATTCAGATAAAGTAGATTTCAAGCACCACGCCCTCCTCAAGATATAAAGATTCATAATATGACAGAATGTGCTTGGAATCTGGTTAGAAAGGCTTGCTTCTCTCTTTGCTGTGGAACATATATCTTTTAAATCACCGAGATTCTGTTTGCCTTTGTCAACTTCAGTTCGTCAACTTTCATTTCATCTTTTGTTAGCCAAATGTAGTATTACATTTTCTGTAACAACTAGGAGACAAAGCATCTAGGTCATCCTTTCTTATGGTAACTTTTTAAAAATATCTCCCCCTCTTGTAAGTTCCTCTGATAATGTGAAAATGGCCATGCGATGCAAGGTTATTTTGGCCGGTTGTCTCAGTGGATAGGAGCCATGTGGAGCCTGTGTCTCCCTAAATATGAGCAAGTGAGGCCCACATTTAGTTATAATAGCACAATTAGGAGATTGATTGATGCATTTTATATTTTTATTACTGTCAGACAGTGACATTGACAGTAGCAAATGCTTATGGCTGAAATGTATAGGCAGGTGTGAGTAGCATGTGTATCAATTTGGTCAAAAATATACTTCAGCCTCACACAGTGTGCAATTCAAAAATCTTCACAGAAGTATTATTTTTCAAACATGGTGGAAATTTCTATTGTATTCAAGCTATATATTTTTTAAAATTGTATTTCTGAAAGCTATATACACACACACACATACACACACACACACACACACACATATACCGACACAATAAAGCAGAAGACCATAAATCAATTATTTTTCTTCAGAAATATTGCTGTATATAGATGTCCTTTTTATCAAAAAGTTGTTTTTACAATAGTTATAAACTAACAACATGTCATAAATTAAAACACTACATGTTGGAAATACAGAATTACTTGAATATGAGGCTCATAACTCATAGTCATAGTATTTCAAAGTTCCAGATATTTACAATACAATCTCCTAATTTTCACATGATAGAATTGGAACCCAGTTTAATTATTCGCCCAATATTAACTATCTAGTTGGTACTAAATATGACTAGATTTTAAACCCTATACTCTAGACTAATTATATTCTAATTACTTTAGACCAAACTCCATTACAAAAATAAAATAAATGAAATTATTTACAAGTGAATAGTTTGTCTGAAGTGAGATCATGTCTGACAGCTATTCTATTAGGTCTTGCATCTGCACAACCCAGATACTTTAGAGAAATTTTATCTACCCCTAGATTATGAGACTCCTCTTGTAGAAAATAAGTACCAGTTGCCAGATGTCAACAGAATGCCTCAAAAATGAAAATTTACCATTTTTTTATTTCAGATTTTGTTAGAAAAGAAAGTGAGGGATTGATAGAGGACTCAAGACTTGGAAAATTTTGGAAAATTTTAACAAGGTAAAAAGTTATAAGTCTAGCAAGTAATGTGTATGTTAAGGCTTTTATTTCAGAAACTACAGATAAGGCCCATCCTGGCTCCTGGGAAAACAGCCGACCTCCTGGGGCACTGATAGAAGATTACCTCCTGGGGACAAGTTGCAGGCATCTGGGCCTTTGTGTTCCAGGGAGAGCAGATGACCACCCTCCCCTGGGAACAGCTAACTGCCCAGGACAGGAATGTTGCTGCTTCTGAATCTCAAAGCCCTCACTGCACTTTGTCTATCCTCCCCACCCCTTATAAAAGGTCTGGCCTGGAAAGAAAAGGGAAGGGTTAGGGTATGAACCAACTGTCTTCTCAGATTGCCGGCCATCTGAATAAAGCACCCATAAAAAATTCAATCGCTGTCATTGCTTATTGGGTTTGGTAGTTACAGGCAGCCGAACGCCAGTGTCTTTTCTGGTTATAGGACAAGAATTACAGGATAAGGGTTACATGCCCATTTTTTACTATAGTGGAAATGATAAAAAGTTTGCAAAACTGACACTGTGTTGTTTTTGTGTTATTTATTCAATCGATATTAATGGAATACTCATATAAGATAGGACTTATTTTAACCCTAGGATAAATAATTAGAAAAAATTCATGACTGCTTATTGAATGTTACTATACTTCCAGAAAAAGGTCATCTGAAAAAATGTGTATACTGAGTCCATAAGGGAGCTAGTTTTCAGAGTTTAGTGTGGAAAGTTTCTAGTTACTGTGGCCTTATATCTGCATCTTACCATATAATCCTATAACATTCAAAGAGGGAGAGACAGAGGAAAGTTTATTTTACATGATGATAGGAAACAGTACTTCAAAAACACTGGTATTCATAAATTTAATTACTCTACCAAAGACCATGAAGAGATATGGAGACTATATGTATTTTGGCCTTTAGTCTCTGTGGAGGTACTTCAGTTGCTTTTCTCCATATAGCCTTTGAAGTGAAAACGTAAGGTTGTCTGGTTATTTGGTTGGTTGAAGTGGGGTTTAGAGATTACATTTTAAGGTTAAAATGTTAACACTCTAAATGTCATGACAGTTCGCTTCTTATGATTAGGGATATCCTGGACCCAAAATGTGAACTTTATGAGTATTACAGGAGATAAGGTAATGTACTAGAATTCTGAAGTCTCAACTCTAGACTTACCATTTAGAAAATGTTAAAAAAGAAAACAATACAGACCATTGGATAGGCCACACTAACTTTAATCTAATGTATATAGCACTAGTTTATAGCATCATTTTCCAAAATTTTTGTTAAGGGATATCCTAAGTAACCAAGTAGTTATATTGCCAGATTTATGCTATTCAGTTAAATTCACAGGTTCTCCTAAATTGGTAAATTTGAATTTTCAGTGATAGGAGGTTTTGACTGTAAGGTCAAATTATCCAATGAACAAGTCACTAGTTGAGTGAAAATGTCTCTTAAGGTTAAAAAAAGCATATGACTTGACTACTGAATACAGATGTGTTGAGAGTGGTATATTTTAAGAATGAATGAATGGCAAATATATCCATTGGTAAAATGTTTTCAGGCATATCTCTAAACTAAATTTCCTCATTTGGAAAATGGTAGTAATAACTATTTTCATGAAGCTGTGAGAACACAAATATAAGGCTTGTGTTTCTAAAAGCAAATATCACAATTCATGCAATAGAATAACACTTAATACATGGTGATTATTTTCTTTCCTTTTCATCTAAAAAGCTCATATGTAATTATCTGGTTGTATGTTTAAACTGAGATCCATCTTTTGCCATTTATTTCAGAAAACATCTGTGAAGTACATGAATATCTTTAATCAAGTAAGCTTACACATAAAAGGACCTTATTTCCAAGCCCGAAAGTGGTTATTAACATAAGGAAGCATCAATCATTAACACAGTCAGATAAGGAAAATTTAACTGGGACCAATCTATGGAGACTTCCTGGGTGGCCAGAGCTTTCTGATTGCTCTGAGTCTTGACAGAGCTGAAGGTGACATTATCTCCTAATCTGGATTCCAAGACAGTCTTTCCAGGTAGTGCAGAATCAATCTCTGACAGTAATTAACCTGGGCCTGAAAAATGAAGTCCTTCTGAATCTAGGTAAAAAAAAAAAAAAAAGATAAATGAGTCCATTTAATAACAAGGAGTGTATATATTTCTTTTTGGTTGTCTAATTTGTTAGTACATAATTGTTCATAATGGTCACTTATTCTTTGTATTTCTGTGGTATCAGTTGCAACTTCTCTCTCGTTTCTATTTTTATTCATTTGAGTCTCTCTCAGAGAATTGGATAAAGGTTTCTAAATTTTGTATCTTTTCAATAAACCAGTTCTAAATTTTATTAGTCATTTATATTGTCTTTTTAGTTTCTATTTTATGTATTTCAGTTCTGATCTTTATTATTTCATTTATCTTACTAACTTAAGTTGTATTTTGTTTTCTTTAGATATAAAGTTGTAGTGTTTAAGGTTTTTTTTTTATTTGAGGTAGGCTTATAATACTATGAACTCTCCTCAGAATAACTTTTGCTGCATCTCATGTACTTTGTTATGTTACATGTTTTAGTTTTCATTTTTCTCTATTTTTGAATTCTTCTTTGATTTCTTTGATGGCCCAGTGGTCCAGAACAAGATGGTTTTAATGAGGAATTCTACCAAATATTAAAAGAAGAACAAAGTTTGAGGAATCATGCTACCTGATATGAAACTATGTTATAAGGCCATTGTAATCAAAATGCTACAGTACTGGGGGAAAAAAAAGCAGACATATGAATCAATGGAAAAGAATAGAAATCCAAGAAATAAACCAATGTTATAATAAATTATTATTCAACAATGGAAGCAACAGCATACCATGGGCTAAAGATAATTTATTCAATAAATGATGTTGGGAAAATTGGACAGATACATGCAGAAAAATGAAACTAGATCACCTTCTTACATCATATTCAAGAGTAAGTTCAAAATAGATTAAAGACTTAAATGTTGACCCAAAATAATAAAAATCATAGAAGAAAAATATAGGCAGCAAAATATTGGATAGTTCACAGCAATATTTTATTAGATATATTCTCCCAGGTAAGAGAAGTAAAATAAAAAAAAAAAAATGGGATCACATCAAAGTAAAAAAAAAATTGCACAGCAAAGGAAAACAACAAAATAAAAAGATAACCCACAGAATGGGAGGACATATTCACCAATACATCTGATAAGAGGTTAATATACAACATTTGTAAAGACCAGTAGAGAAAGACAAATACCATGTGATTTCACTCAAGTGAGGAATCTAGTAAATGAACTGAACTAATAAGTAAAATACAGACAGACTCATAGAAAGAGAGCAATTAAGGGTTGTGGGGCAGATGTTAGAGGGTAGAAGGATGGAGCACAAAGGAGAAAGGACTCATGGGCATGGACAACAGTGTGGTGACTGTGGGGGGAAAGGAATATAAGGGGCCTAAATGATAATGAAAAAATACAATATATATTTTTTAAATCATTGATAAATGCACTGGGGGAATTCACTATTTTTAAAGAACACTTAAAAATAATGATTTTGATGTTGAAATATCATATTGTAATTTTAGAACTATTAAGTTTCAGTATTCAAAATTAGACTAATTTTAGTGTTTGTAAATTTATAGGACATAGTAAAAACACATTCTTTAATTTGGAAAAGATAAGATCTATTTTCAATTAAGTCAAAAACTCTTATTCCGGGATACCGTATCTCAGGAAAAGAAGTAGAAGTCTGTGATTCAGGCTCTCGGCACCATCAGCTGTGTCCCTGTCCAAGCAGGATCTTCAGTTAATACAAAACCATGTGGCATCTTCTTCATGGCCCACCAGAAAGAGTCCTTGCACCCCTTTGCTTCCAGGCAAAGTCTCTCTTATTTCTTAAGCCATGTGGCCAAAAGGAGCACCCCAAAGTTGCGGGGTCCCCACTCTCGCCAAAACCATGGGGGTCCCCAGTCTGCCAAAACCAAGTGGTTCTCTCCTCTCATGGTTACCGGGTCTGGGTTTAAATCCCCGCGCCAACCTTCCTCTGCACCCCCATTTCCGACTCCTCCTACAATCAGTTACATCTGCCAGCATTCCTGTATTATTCCAGGTTTACAGGGCTACCATGGTGAGTCTGGGCAGGTGTGGCCCCATGTCATGGAGCCAATCTTCTCCAAGCTCTCACACAGGTGTTATAACCAGGAGTAGCTGCCCCCCAGTTACACCTTGGGTGGAAGTCACTTCCAACCCCCTGGCTCCAGGCATGGTCACAGCTATTTAACATATCTATGCAATCAGTTAAAGGTTATAGTGTGTTAAATGACCATGCCAGAGGTTAGCTGCAAAGCTGTGCTTGTACAAAACAGCTCTGCATGTTCCTGCTCCATGCGTCCCTTCCCTCAACTCACACCTGTGTGTGTGTTTGGGGGGCGGTATGAGGACATCCTATATATCTTTCTAATATTTCCTGGACACCTTGAGTTCTGGACCCCATTCCAAACCCCTAATTTGGGTGCCCCCCTTGGCTGCCCCCTGTAACAAGTTGACAGATCTATTCATCATGTGGTTACCTTTTCTTGTGTATCCTCTTCTTGTAACTGTCAGTATTTATTTAGATATTGGTAAAGGAAAGAGAGTGAAGACGATTAGATAATAGCTTAATAAACTGAGAATGAGCCTGTTTGCTTCAATAGGAAGCTACACTTTTCACATTTCGGGGGATCATAGCATTGCTTTGCTAAGCAGATTAACATTTCACCCTGCCCTGCTCTAGTACTGAATTGCTGGGGGTGGGAGGTGCAGGGAGAAGTGTTGGACCATAGAGGCCTGTCAGTCTCACTAGGGAGTGTAAACTCATCCAAAGCCCACAAATTCCTGGGAAGTTGATTGTTTCTTCTGAAAAAAACACCTGGTCTATCCAAAGCCCAAGCTAATGTAATCCAGGGAAACAAAAAAGTGCTCCCCGCCCCACCATCTGTCTCTCCTTTCTTTCTTTCTTGCCAGATGACCTGCACTGGCATAGTGTACTCAACTGTTCCCTCCATGACCAAGTGGCCCTAGTAGCTGCAGGACCTATAGCCACGTGGGCTTCACACACAGGCTCCTGGAGAGAGCCTGAATATAGCAGCACAGCAATGAACTGAGAATAAAAACACATGCTAAGCTAGCTGGATGCTTGCCTGGACTGGACATTAATATGAAGCAAAAATTCTGGACACTGGCTCCAATTGCCAAAATATGGAAACAGCCCAAATGTCCACAAGTACAAGTGAATAAAACATCTATGGGACATTTTTACAATGGAATACTACTTGAACACACACACAAAAATAAAATTTTACCATTTGCGAAATTGGATGGAGTAAAGTATGAAGGGACCAGGAGAGCATTAAGCTAAATGAAATAAGCCAGTCAGAGAAAGACAAATACCATGTGATTTCACTTATATGTGGAATCTAATGAATAAACTGAACTAACGAGCAAATAGAGACAGACTTATAGAAAGCAGGCTGTCAGCTATGGGTTGCGGGGAGGTTAGGGGGTAGAGGGGTTGAGCAACAAGGAAAAATGACTTATGAGCATGGACAACAGTGTGGGGATTGCCGGGGCAGGGACGGGTTATAAGGAAACTCAATGGTAATGGAAAAAAAAAAACCTTCCAGAAACAAAATATAATAATAAATAAAACATCTAGTCTAACCTAGACAGAGCTTCCATATTTAATTAAATTTAAATATGTTTTCAACCCAGTTTGAGCTTGCCTTATGTTTATAAACCTGCAATGAAAAAGGAAAATCTTTAGGTCTTCTTCCCTTTTTATCACCTTGTTATTCTAGTGCTCTTTCTCATGCTGCCCTGACTCCTTTATAAATGGAAGGGACAGAATAAGGGGAAGAAAATATGAATTTAATGAGAGTATAAGTTGACATGGGCCTTTTGTGTGTTATATCAACAAATGCTCACTCAATTTCCTAAGGGTTTTTTTTTTTTTTTTTTGTAGGAGACTGTTCTGCATGGCGCAGGCCCAGCTCCCACTCAGAGATGCACAGGACTCACGCCCACAGATAGGTTCTCC
>PVIA01005726.1:0-109646 GCA_004024845.1 Tonatia bakeri
GCAATTCTGTAAATGTGGAATCAGTAGGCTTGCCTAGGTTCTCTGGTTAAGGTAAAACAAAACTGAAATCAAGATGTTGCAGGACTGGAATGTTATCTAAAGTCTTCCGAGAAAAATTTTCTTCTAGTTCATTTATGTGGATGAAAGAATCCAGACCATTGTGGTTTTAGGATGGAGTTTCCTGTGTCCTGCTAGTTTTTGCCTGGGGATTGTTCTCAGTCCATAGAAATCATTCTCTAGTTCTTGTGCTTGGTCCCTTCAATCAACAAGACAGGTACTGTGCGTCAAAGCCAGCAACAGTGCATCTAGTCTTTCTCATGTTTAGAATCACAATGACTTTGCTTTCTGCAATTTGTCAGATATAAGGGCTCATGTGATCATCTGAGATCACCTCCAATCTTCTTTTGATAACCACAAAGTTGATAACTAGGAACCTTAATTAAATATTTGATATCATGTTGCCAGGAAATATAACAGAACTAGAGGTATCTTGTCATTGTTTTATCCCCAGGGGTTAAGGCAGGAAATCCAAGATGGGGATATGGGCAATTTAGGAGTCTGCTTATGGTACTCTCCTAAACTTTAACCTGGTCTTAAAGATGCCCTATGAATGCTGTACTAGTGTTCAAAATAGAGCTTATTCCAGCATTCTCTGGCTTTGCTATCATCAGCGTATGTGTTTAAAATTTAGTCATGTCTAGCTCTTCCTTCTCTTTTACTTATCTAATTAACCCTCAGATTTGATCCATAGTATCCCTAAATTAATGCCCACATCCATCAAATTATTTGTACTGCTACTCTCATTAATTCTGGCTTCTCTTGTTTTTTCCTTGAACCACTAAGTAGCCACTATACTGGCAGAGAGATGTTGCCAATCGCTCCCATCTAGTACTGCATTTGTGTGGCACTTTATAACATTTAAAATGTCTTCACATACATCATTGAAGGCTTGTGACAATTCTGTGGATTAAACATTAAAGCTTTAGTGTTCAGATGGTTAAACTAATAACTCAGTGTTCTACAGCTAGAAATTTATTTGTCAACAAATCATGTTGCTGTTACCTTTTCCTCTTGTGGAATTTACCACTTTATTTAGTATTTGCACAATATTTCTTTGTCTATTTTTAATTTTAACCTATTCATATCTTTATATTACATGTGTGTTTCTATAGGCAATACATAATAGGGTCTGACATTTTAATCCAGTGTGGCATTTTGTGATATTTAATAGAAATGTTTAAATCCTATATAGTTGATAATTACCATGGCTAAGTTAAAATCTACCATCCCATTATTTTTTATTAATTTTTTTAAATTTAAAGATTTTTTAAGGATTTTGTTTATTTATTTTTAGGGAGTAGGGAAGGAAAGGAGAAAGAGAGGGAGAGAAACATCAATGTGTGGGTGTCTCCTGTGTGACTCTTACTGGGGACCAGGCCCACATCCCAGGCATGTGCCCTGACTGGAAATCGAACCAGCAACCCTTTTGTTCACAGACTGGCACTCAACCCACCGAGCCACACCAGCCAGGGCCCATTATTTTTCTATGCATCTTGTTTTTTCTTAATTTTAATTTTTCTCACATTCTGACTTGTTTCACATGGGTATTTTTTAAATGATTTTATTTGATTACCCTTGCTAACTGGTTAACTACATTTTGTTTTGTTATTTTAGTGGTTACTTTAGAGTTAATAGTATACTATATATCTTCAACATACTGAAGACATTTAACTTATCAAATGGGGCATTATACCATTCCATGTATGTTATAAGAAACTGCAAATAAAATCCCTGCTTTTTTCCCCCATCTTCACACTGTTACTGGCATACATTTTAGTTATACATATATTATAATACCAAAACACTTTTTTAATTATTTAAAATCAAATATCTATTAAATGTTTCAATAATAATAAAGCAATCATGCATTTGCCCATTTAGTATCATTTCAGGTGTTCTTTATTTCTTTATTTTGATCTTAATTCCATCTGACATCATTTTCTTTGGCATGGAAAACTTAATTTATTTATCTCAGTGATGAGTATTTCAGTTTTAGTATGCTTGAAAATTCCTATATTTTGTTTTCATGTTAGAAAAATATTTTTACAAGATTTAGAATTATGGTTCAATGTGTTTTTCTTTTATTGCCTTAAAAATGTTCCTCTGCTGTGCTCATGTTTGCATTTTTTTTTCTATGAAATATATGATAATCTGTATGTAACACTACCCTCTACTCTGTTTACTTTTAACATTTTCTCTGTGTCACTGGTTTTGATATTATTCTTGGTGTTTCTATTTCCTGGGGTGTGCTGGCTTGTTGATCTGTGCTTCATAATTTTCTCCAGGCTTTGAAAGCTGTAAGACATTATTTACTGAAATATTTCAGCCATTATTTCTTTAAACATCTATTTTTGTACCCCACTTTCTACTCTTCTTTGGACACAATAGTTCCAAATATACAAGGCCAACCAAGGGTATTCCTAACTCACTGATGGTCATTTTATTTTAAAAATTATGTTTATTTGTGTTTCAAATTAGATAATTTTTATTGCCATATGTTCAAGATCACAGATTGTTTTGTCTCCCATGGTGTGTAATCTGCCATTAATTACCTATAATACCTGCACATTATAGATTTTAATAAATAAAAGTTTGATTATATTACATTATATTATACACCTTTTCTATCCCTACTTACTGAACATATGGAATACACTTATAAAAATGTTTTCATACCTCAGCTGTTAATTTCAGTATATTTGCTTGACATAAGTTCCAACCAATTGTATTTTGTTTTGTTTTCTCATTATTATGGGTTGTGTCTTTTCTGTTTCTTTGCCTGCCTGGAAACATTTTTATCCCTGTTTTACACATGAGAAAAACTGAGGATCACAGAGGTCAAGTGACTTTTCTAAAGTTGCATGGCCTATAAATGGAGTGGAGCTGGGACTCAACAAACACAGGAAAGCTATGATTGCAGAGTCCAAGCTCTTACCCATTGGTTTATACCCCCCTAATGAATGCTGATGGCAATGAATCATAGCCACTTCGGGAGTTTTAGGGAGGCAGAGAGTAGGAAGAATTAATCTCTCAGCCTCTCTATTCTACCTCTCCTACCAGTAGCCTCTATTGGAAGAATACAACTAGAAGCAAGAAGGCAAAGGAAGTAGCATACTTCAATTTGTGAAATTAGCCTTCCAAGCTCAAAGCAGGGTAGAGAAGGATGGAGAAAGGATTTATAATGTCTGTACCTAAAAATACAAAAATTAGATATAATATGGAAAAAATGGCTTTTAGAATATTAGACAGCAGAATTCTTTATATAAGTTAAATATTAAGTGAAATCCTAATATAGAATATACACAAAAATAAGTCCTCTTTCTCAGAAAATAGGAAATATTTAAGGGTTCCATCGGTGTTGACTTTTTACCTATGCTTACGGTTAACTCTGAAGCATAGTCACCACCCAGCAGAACTTTGTTAAACACAGATGGAAAGTTGATAGTAAAAAGAACCTGAACTTTCATTACAGATGCAAACTACTGAATATGTGCTTCTTCTTATCCATAATCTGAGAAAAGATAAATATCATACATAGTCATGGGCTCATTTGGGGTAAATATTGGTAGAAGAATTCATGGATATATATGTGTGGAATACTGTTATGCCATTACATTATATGAGAAACAAATGCCATAAAAGACTCCCTGAAACTTACAATAAAACTATATTATAATATGATATCTCATCTCAATTATTTAACATACTTTCCTAAAAGTTTTCTAACCCATTATAAATATGTATTCATTCAATGACCTTGGAAACACTTTCAAGGAACAACACAACGGTTAGTTTGGTTGGTGCTTGAGCTTGACTTTGAACATTACAGTCCTTTTCCCAACCTGAGCACAGTGGCCCTGATGCACTCCTGAGGGAAAGTTCTTCTTTATGCACTTCACCTGGTTCTTCCCTTCTCACACTCAGTTGCTGCAGTTAAAATACACATATTAATAATTAATTATTAGAAAACTAATTTCTCCATATGCCCATGAAACAAACACATAATTAGAATTTAAATATTATTTTTAAAGGATCTTCAAAATAGTTTTCCCCGTGAGAACACATCATTATTTGAGAGAGCTATAAAAAGGATCTAAAATAAAGAAGTATATTAAACCAGGGATTAAAAGAAGAAGGGGAAGATTCAGAAATATAATCAAGAGCCCTGGCCTGGTAGCTCAATTGGTTTGAGCATTCTCTCAATACTCGAAGGTTGTGGGTTGAATTCCTACCGAGGACACATACAATAAACAACCAATAAATGCATAAATAAGTGGAAAGAACAATAAATTGATGTTTCTCTATCCCTTTTTCCTGGTCTCTCTCTCCCTTCAATAAAATCAACAAAAATAATAAATACAATGAAGAAAAGTGACACAAATCAAAAGATAAATGAGAAAAGGACTCTTCAAATTTTGAGTCTAAATGTTTACAAAGGTAATACTTTTAACAGAAATAGGCAGTGGGAAATGTTAGTGTCATATAATTGCAAGAAATTAAATAGTTGAAACAATGACCAGGAAAAATTGAGAAAAATAATTATCAATTATATAGATTTTATGTGTAACATAAATAATATAGGACAATGATAGATTAAAATGGAGGATTACCTCAATATAATGATCTTGTAAGAGCATGCAAATTCTCTCCAAGAAAAATACTTTTGTACTGAGAATTAAATTATGAGAAGGAATGAACCATGTGACTTGATAATATTGGTATGATCTTATTTTGTATGAAAAACATTTCATTTAATTTTGAACAAAATCTCTGTTCTGTTTAAATCATGGATTGTAATGGCCAAAAAGTAGAAGTGTTAAAGACTAATTCAAAAGATTTTATAATACTTAGGACAGAACTGATAAGGGGGTGGATCATAGCTGTTCTCCACATCAATGCAAGTCAAAACCAATATGAGATATCACCTCACACCTGTTAGAATAACTGTTATCAAAAAGATGAGAGACAATAAGTGCTGGCAATAATGTGGAGAAAAAAGAACTCTTGTGCATTGTTGATGAAAATGTGAAGTGGTAGAGCCACTATACAAAATAGTATGGAGGTTCCTCAAAAATTAAAAACCAAACTACTATATTATCCAGGAATCTTACCTCTGGATATAGAACACTCATGTATCCAAAGGAAATAAAATCTCTATCTTGAAGAGATACCTGCACCCCCAAATCCACTGCAGCATTATTCACAATAACCAGGATATGGAAACAATTTGTCCATCAATAGATGAATGCATTGAAATGTGATTATTTATATGTATTATATATTATATATATTATATTATATTATATACTATATTATATTATTAATTACATATTATACATTAAATTATATATGTGCATATATACAATTCAGCCAAATCTTGCAATTAGAGACAACTTGGAGGGACCTTATGAGTCTTATGCTAAGTAAAGTAAATCTAACGAAGACAAATACTTCATGATCCCACTTATATGTGGATTTGAAAAAAGCTACACATTGAACAAAGAGTGGAATGGTGGTTGCTGAGGGCTGGGGGTGGAGAAAACTGGGGAGATGTTGGTCAAAGGGCATGAACTTCGTTTGTGGGGTCCAATGTCCATCATGTTGCCTATAATTAATTATATTTTATTGTGTACTTGAAATATTCTAAGATAGTAGATCATAAATATTCTCATCTCACAAAAATGGGTTTATGAGACATAATGACTATGTTAACCAACTTTATTGTGGATCATTTTGTACATATGCGTATCAAATCATCATGTGGTTTACCTTAAACTTTCATAATGTTACACATCAATTTTATTTAAATAAACTTGGAAAACATAAAACAAAGTATAATTTAGGGGGTTTAATCTGTTTTTCTCTGTGGGTATCATACTTTCAGGATAGCACTTGGCTCTGCATTTAGTATACACCTTTAGTTTTTCCAAGCCTTGATCTTGGGTGGCAATTTGAAAAATGTATGATTTCCTCAACCACACGAATACAGCCATTTGGCAAACCCAAGCACCATAAATGGAATTTTGAGTCAATTTTCTAACACTGAAAGAATTTGTCATAGGGTATACAGTCTATCAACAACTTTTATACCAGATACCAAAAAATTATACCAGATAGGTAATCATTATGATCTTTTAGTCTTAAATATCACTAGACAATGAAGGTTCTTCCAGCATACATGAATAAACATCATATGAAAAGAAATATTTGAGTAAATATACATAAAAGAATTAATATAAGTGATCTCAATAGAAACAACGGTAAAAGAGTATAAAAAAGAAACTTAAAAGTATAGTTATCTTTAGATATTTGAGAAAAAATTACACCCGCAAAAATGGCATGAAATATTCTCAGTGCAATATTATTCATTGACAGGCTATGCTGAAGCAGTATTAGATATCTTTAATCATTTAAAAAATAAATACCCAGAAGTTAACAATTATGAAAACTTGATTGGCAGTTTCTTAATTCTTTCAAATAATGCAAATTTAAATGCAAACTCCTAAAGGAGCATTTAGTCAATCCCAAGACCTAGCCACTGGCTTCCCTTCTCTGCCCCAGAAATGGGGATTTAATCAGTCCAGTGTTATTCCTATGTGACAGCCTCTTTGAAAGTTCCCCAGGGTATTCTACTATGCAGCCGTGCTTGAGAACCACTACTCTTAAGACAGACGTTGCTCCACGACCCTGAATTTTGTCATTGCCACACAATGTTTTATACTCTGTCTGATTGGAGCTTCCATGCCAGGCTAGAAAGAATTTTCATAGTTCTTTACACTCTGCTGCAGCACTATGCTCCTTATATGAATCTTGTCTCTAGGATTCATGTAACTGTGTGATACATAGGTTAAAAAAAAGATTTGTCTTTTGCTCAGAGTTTCTAATTCTTGGAGATTTACAGATTCTAAAAGGTATCACTAATAACTTATTATAATATATTATATTAACAATGCCCTCAATTTGCAAATATTAGCCATTTGTAATTCTGTTGGACTTCATTTATTTTATAAATGGCTAGTTGTTCCTTCCCATGATTCAGATATGACTCCAAACCATACTTGAGGGGAAGAAAATGCATAGCTGTTTTGTTTTATTGTGGTTCTAAGCCATTCAATAGAGTGATTGCCTGTTCCCATTATACATTATTGTATACAACATAAAAATAAATTTTCTCCTCTTGGATAGTGAAAACATATCTCCTTTGCTCTGTTGTTTGTTCCTACATATCATGTACCCTGATATTCATAAATCTAGATTCTTTTAACATTACTCTGTGAATTGATTTATTTCTAAGAGGCAAGACATTAAAAGAGACTTGTTAAATCAGATAGTATACATTATTAAAAATGTAATTAAAATAAAAAACTATGAGAACCATTAAGATCTCAAGAACATATTTATAGGGTAAAAAGTCACCAATTAAGACTGGTATTTTTTATTATATTTTTCCTTGTGTTTCCATGATCAAGAGTAAAATTTTGTATATTTTCAAATGTATTAGTGTTCATAAAAACCAAAATCTTATCAATTTCTATTAACTGTTATAGCTACATCTATAAAGTTGTAAACAATTTTGTAAGTGACATATGAATGTTAATAGTTAAATGCAATTACCCTTTGAAGCTGGAATTAGAAATTGCCAGAAGTTCCTTGAAATGACACAATGCCTTTAAAATTTTAAATATAGAGAGACGTTGAATGAAGAGACTTTCCTTAAATTGACCAGATATACTAAGTGTCATATGCAAATTATGATCAGTCATGCATTGTACAAAAGTTTTGAAAGGTGCACAAATAACTTATAATTTCATAAAATTAAATCCTTCTTTGCAAATAAAATTTAGCAAGTATCTTCTGAGCAATGGGAAATATAAATCTATCTTTTGGGGAAAATGTCTATTTTGGATCAGTTCTGTGTCAATTCATCAGGGCCCTTTTTATATAATATTTATGTGTTATCTATGCTTCTACAATTTTTTATAAACTGTTAGGAAACAATTTTACATGAGTAGTTTATAGTTTTGTAAGTCTTTCAAACAAGGCAACTGTACTATCCTTTGAAGAATGCTTATATAACAAAAAGCTTGGAAAAATAAGTGTTATCTCCTTTAAGGCAGGTCTCTTTGCTAAAGTAATTACGATGACATCTTCCTCTTGGTCAACAGCTGGGCATGCCTCTTGGCAGGTGATTACAAAAGATTAAGGTTTTGAGCTCAGTGTTCTTCAGAGTGGAGAAAGCTCACTTACTAAGCAGTATCTACCTAGACCTACTTGTTTCTCTTTCTTTTCAGGCAAAAATTTTATCTTACAAGCTCCGCAGCAGACAGGCTTCAAATTGAATTGACCACAGGTGTTGGATTGGTTACATTATTATTGATCTCCTAGAATCTGAGGAGAGATGGCTATCTGAAAAAATACTAGGTTCTGGTAGGAATAAAAAATAGAGACTTTATATAATAAACTGAACATTGTCATAACCTATATAATTCTCATTAATTTAACAAGATAGTTTGCATCAAATTTTCCTCTTACTCTTATTATGATTATCTGGTTATTTAGGCTAATTTATTATTTTGAATAATTACTGAATTAACCTTTTGGAATTTTCTAAGTATCAATTTTTGGCATCTACAAAGAGTGGTGATATTTAAAAAAGTGAAGAAAACTGTGTACCTCTCAGTATTCTTTCTTTTAAGGTAGCAAATCCAAAACAACATCAAATAACAGTGATCAAAATAATCATTCTTGGCCAATTTATTTTAAAATGGCATTATTTCCCAACTGAGTCAATCAATTGACTTCAACTCAAAATAACTGAAGGAGTTTGTGGAGTGTAATAAATGGCAACTAAATTAATCTAGAAGAAATTTTAAGAATAACAATGAAAAATAAATTTTATTGAGGAGAAGCACCTTAACAAGTATGAAAATATGTTATAAAAACACTGTTATTAAATCAGTTTGATGGTGGTATAAAAATAGAGATATCAATGAAAAAGCATAATTAGTTCAGATAAATCCAAATATATATGAATTTTTAATATATAATAAATGTAGAATTGAGAGTATTCTAAAAATACTAGATTCCAATAATAAAGAGCCAAAAATAATTTTACTACCTAATTAATATACCAACTAAGATAATGTTGAGATAAGAAATTTTTATGTAAAAATATGGAACAATAAAAGCACTAGATTAATAACTTTAAAATAAATTCTGATTAGGAATACTCTTTTTAAGCATGCCAAAATGATGCTAATTTTAATGGCTGTTTGCCATAAGAAAGATTACAGGCTGTTATAAGGGCTTATGTAAAGCTTTTTTGAGAAATGGCAGCATTCTTGGGCGATAAGTGGAGACATGTTTAAGAATCTCTCTAACATTTTTAGAATTGTAGATGAGGACTGGGGACAAGCACCAGCCTTGGTTCACAGGAGCAGCAGGCTACACATCAGTTTCTTTCAATGTCCTCAACATTTTGACAGAGATACTTGTAAATCGTAAGGACAGCACAGTGAATGCAGCCAGTGGGAAGACTGAGGGTGTGAAGACTACCCGGACAGGGCAAGCAGCCAGAGGAGAGAGGCGCTAACTCAGCCTAAGGAGAAAGACGTGTAGAAAACAGCAGCTTCACCAAACACACACACACGCAAAACACAGAGATGAATTCCTCTTGAACTGCCAATGGTCTGGCATGCTTTCCAATTAATCTAATTCATTGCTCAGCTAGTGACATGAATTTACATCAACCAGACCTGCAGTTTAAGCTCTGTAGGGACCTTCTAACAGCATGTAAGTGGATAGTTATGGGTAGCAAGCAGGGGTCACCTATGGGGGCTCTCAGGGAATAAAGTAATGTCTAGATAATCTTCATGCCAGTTATTGAGAAAAAATAAGAAAAATAAGATGAAATCTTAAAACTAATTTTGCAAATTAAAACAAAGATTTAGGAGCGATAAATTAACCATTTGTATAACTATAAATAATAGAAAAGCAAAATTGTTAAAGCGGAAGTTCTGTAATTTCCAAACAAAAAATCGGTTTTACACAGTAGAATGGCACTAGATGGTATGTGTTTATACTTTAGTGAGATAGACAAAGTTCTTTTGGAGAAAAACACAAACACTAAAATATTTTTATTTCCATGTAAGAAAGAAGAAAAGTAAAGAAATTAAGCATTAGGCGTAAGAAGATTAATAAAGATACATAAGAGAAATCAATTTATAAAACAGAAAACATTTAGGAAACTGAAATTAAAAAAAAAACAAAAAGAAAAAATGCAAAATAAACTTAAAACTTTGAAAAATTGGTAATATTAATTTAAAACAATAGCAAAAACATCTAATCAGTCTATTAAAGTAGAATAGGAATATACATGTGAAATGTGATTTGTAATATAACATACTTCAACATAGAGAGTGTATGTATGTGGGAAGACAGTGAAATCTATAAGTTTTTTTATAATTTACACTATTTGGGATATACTCATAAGAATGTTAGTTATGATGAAATCAAATAAATTTTGATTCAGAAGTAGCTATCACAAACGCTTCAGTTACCTTTAACTCTAGCCACCATTGAGGGTTTTTTAATAGGCTAAGTGAATGCTAAAAATGTTTATTCTTTTATTGGCGAAAAGAGTGGCAAACTAGATACAGCAGTGGCTAGAAATATAACATACGTGCAATCTACAAATGAATGAACAGTGCATAAGATCTAGTGAACCTAGCACTCTGTATGTTACTGAACAAAAGCGGGGTTTGGCTGCCCGCTTCCAACACAGGCATAAGCCGAAGATCGATGGGGAAGGAAAAAGGGTTTTATTAAGAGGTTGTGCAATTTTGCAGTAATAGGAGACTCTCCGACTCCAGGCCAATAGCACACAAACAAAACCTAGCTGCCCCCAGAACCGGAAACTGTGTTCAGAAATCCTGCTCCATCCTTATTCGCAGCCAGAGGTTGCTAAGAGGAAGGATCTCCGGCTTCAGTCTCCTTCCCTGGAGTTCGTGCGTGTAAGGCCAGTGCCACCATCTCCACGCCACAGCTTCCCCCTCTGGGGTCTGGGGTTACTGCCAACTGCTGCAGCTGGCCATGTAAGGGCTCTTTTCACAGGGTTCCAACACTGAAGGCTGTCCTAGCCCCCTGGGCCAGCCACTGAGCACTCCAGCTGCCAGTCGGTAGGTCCCAGAGGAAGAGGAAGAGGGACTCTCTGCCTTCTCTCCAATATATACTGGCCCAGATTTCCTTGTGTTCCAGAAGGGCTCTGTTTCCACAGCCAATCCCGCCCTTTTCCCGGGCTACATTGGCACGTCTGGACATCCCACTGCTCCATGTTAACCATTAGGTACAAGTGCCTCTTTGACCTCTGTTTTCCCCTTCAATCAGGAACTGGAAGGAAGTAGGAGGGCTTTTCCCTTTGTTCATCATGTTTCAGTCTTGTACAGACTGTGCAAGGCTTCCGCCTGTGGCAGCTCCACCTGGGGCAAGGACTCTGTTCTCAAGTGCTGGGCTAGGTTGGTTGCTGGGGCAACAAAATGCTGCCAAGCTACCTTGTTTACCTCTTAAGGGAAGGGAACCGCCTGTCTCTAACAGTCCCAGGGTCCCTCCCTCACTCAGCCACTCCTGTGTCCCAGTCTTGCCAGGGCTGGCCAAATCTGCCTATATCATGTACACTTGGCAAAAGAATCCAAAACTTGGCATAAGGACCAGCAACTATAATGGAATATTCTAAATGCCTTGGGTTAACTGTAAAATTAGTGAAGCCCAGTCTTTAAACATTGCCACAATTGCCTCTGGTTAAGCAAGTTACACAAACTAAAAGAAAAAAAATGCACATGAACAGAATTTGTTTAGATTAATTTGCAGTCCATCTATACAAAATATTAATAATAATAAAGACTATCTTATATATGAAAGTTATAAACAATTTATAGGATAACTATATATAAATGCAAGTCTAAGAAAATGAGAAAACCTCCATAAACTAGACAATTTTTAAGAATAGTCAAAAGCAAGTGAACATAAACTAAAACTTTGCTTAGATTTAAAAGAACCAAACTGTTTCCAAATGACTTAACTGTTTCCCAGAATGAGGCTGAAGATTGTTTGTATGTTACAAAACCATCCAGTGCTTAACAAAGTAAAATTTGCAAGGTCTATGGTAATGGAAGCCCCGAGGCTTCCTTTTTGTAATGCAAATACCTACCAAGCTTTGATTGCTGAGGCATCTACTTCAAAAACGCATCTAGCTCAAAGATAGTTATCTTCAATAACCACATTTCCAGCCACAGGACTGATCAAGTCAAGTGTGGTCTCCTCTCTCCCACACAGTCTTCTTTGATTTAGTGATCTCGGTTAATTTTGATAACTGACCATTTAGTCAGCTTTATTTGCTTGTTTTTTTCTATCTTCTTGAACTTTAAATTCTTGCCCTTTACCAGAAACTACGGAGTCCAGGAAACCTTAGGCACTCATCTTTGACCTCAGTAAAATGAAATCCCGGTCGGTCTCCCTCTCCTTACTACCTCACTGCATGGCCCCAGATGTGCCATGCTATTTCCAGGACTCATAACTAAAAAACAATTTTTTTTGTGGGTTCTTGATTGTTATTGCTGAGAATATTTTGTTATCATAATGAGGACCAAAGGCAGGTTGGTCTTCATTATGATAACAACATTGGTTATTGATATGCTGAAATTGTGACAAAAAGTCTTGAATCCAATAAAATATTGTCAGGCATTTGATGAAGCATAAAATGACCTGTGACCTATATGGCCTATAATGAAAAATAAATTATTTGAAAACCATAAGGAACTGACACAGATATTAAAATGAGTAGACAAAGACCTCAAAACAGTTGGTGTGACTATTTTTTGTATATTGAACCAATTTAGAAAATAGTTTAACATCATTCTTAATAATTAGACTTGTACCTACCATATGATATAACTGTTTCACACATATAGTTAAAAATATTTGTAAGTGAATATTCACAGCAACTTTATTTTTAATGACCCCCACCTGGAAACATGTCAAGTGTCCAGCCACAAGCAAAGAGATAAACAAAATATGGTATATAATTATGATATACACCATAACATAACTAAATTGAAACATAGTTATTCTGAGTGAAAGAACTAGGCACAAAGAATATATAATTAATTATTCATCTATATGAAGCTCTAGAAAATGCAAACTAATCTATAGTGACCACAAGATCAGTTGCTGCTAGAGGACTAAGGGAGAAGAAATGGTGGCAAGGCAGAGGGGTTTCACACAGGCACAAGGGAACTCTCTAGCGGTGGGTATGTTTTTTTATGGTGATTATTCTTCACATAGTATATATTTACACAGAGAAATATATATATGTACAGATGTATTGTTAACATTTATCAATACAAAACAACCTTGTCCATTCCCAAGTTCATGGGCAAATATTGCTGCTTATTATATGTCAAGGTACACCTCTAGAAAGCTGTATAAAAATCCAAGGAAATGCTGTTTTTCTTAGTTAAAACTATGCAGTTTTCAAGGCATGTATTATATGTATTAGATGTATGTGACGGATACCGGCCAGCAGTATTCATTTCTGCAGATGCTCATCGAAACATGAGAAAAACATACACACGGATAACCGAGTCTTGTGGAAAAACAGGTACAAAACGGCCACTCTCTCTAGGGGAGAAAGCACCTTGGCCACTCTCTCTAGTGGAGAGCATGTCGTTTTCCCGCCCAAGCAGGCTTTATTAAGAATACTGATCCAGTTTGTGAATTACAGTCTGACAGGGAAGATAAAACAAGTAGTTAGCTTTGAAAGGGGCTGGCAGATCTCCCAGTGGGATTCTGGACTGAGATTTTTGGGATTTTATCATTTAAAAAAACTACAGGACCTAGAAGGCTAGTTTTGTTTCCTGCTCATGCCTTCATATTCTAATTCAAGAGCATCCTCCGCCAAGCAGATCTCACAGGATTTTTCATATTCTCTGTCCCAGGCCTGATTCCCCTGGGGGTCCGCTGACACTGGTCTAGACTGCACCGCCCCTGTTATTTCTGCAGGCCTCAGTCAGGCAGAGGAGACAAAGGCAGCCAGGAGACTTGGATTTCTCAAAGCTAGAACAAGGACTCAGGCTTTGTCAAAACCGAGGGGTGGGGGTCGATGTCGATCACCCCTTCATTTCCACAGCCCCCCAAGTCCTTCCCTGAGGCCTCCATGTGATCATGCCTGTCTTAGGCAATTCCCCCCGTGGGAAATCTTACCCGTCATTGGCTAAATGATCAAGTATTGGGGGCTGGCACAGAACAGGCAGCGTTCATGCCAGGGAAATAAGTTTTGTCTCTTTAGTATCTCCTGGTTCAGAGGCTTCTTACTCAGCCTTAGCCATGGGCGGTTACAGTTTCCTGAGGCCAGGCAAGGCGGACCCCAACAAATGTATTTTATATATACACACACACACTTATATAATACAGTACCTATACTACTTTAACTGTATGCCAAATATTTTTTCTAAATTATTTATTTATTTAAGATTTTATTTATTTATTTTTAGAGAGAGGGGAAGGGAGGGAGAAAGAAAGGAAGAGAAACATCAACATGTGGTTGTCTCTTGCACACCCCCAACTGGGGACCTGGCCTGCAACCCAGGCATGTGCCCTGACTGGGAATCAAACCAGTGACCCTTTGCTTGGCAGGACGGTACTCAGTCCACTGATACAACCAGTCTGGGCAATAATTTCTATTTTTAAATAGCACAGAACATTTAAAGTGCAATTTTACATATAGAATTCTAAATAAAAACTGTTTTAAATAGACTCAAAGTTAACTCTATTAAAATCTGGACAGTAATCATACTTATTATCACACTATTGGAAATGCGATACTACACCAAATCATGAATAATTAAGTATCAACAAATGAAAGGATACACAGATAAGGTAAACAAAAATGTTGCTCTTTTTAAATGACATTTCTAAAAAAAAACATTGAAGTACTTATAGAGCATAACAAAATAAATCAGTTTTAACACATCTGGTTAAAAAACAATAAATATAGTGTACTATATTTCTATAATATCAGTTAAAAGTAAAATAAAAGTTTCATTTCCCAATCTGAAGAATATAAAGTATCCAGGAATATTTAACATATAATAAATCAGTCATAAATAAAATATTGAAGCTCTATTGAAAACTGTATAAAAAGTCATTAATATTTAGAAGGATATTTCTTATTTTTCTGATAGGATAATTCAGCCCTGTATGGATGTAAATGATCTCTTTGTTTATTTCTGTTAGGGACTCAAAATATGTATATTTAAATTTATAGTCTTTGTTCTTTTCAGCTCAATTTCCAAACATCATTATCTGAATCTAATATTACTGTGTCACTTGGAAAATAATCACTTTTTATATGGAATAGTTTTTCTATTGTCATGAACTTATTAATTTCATTTTATGTTAAAAAAAAGAAAAAATTAAGGAGGATTATGTGTGTTTCTTTTCAGGAAGCCATTGTATTACAAGGAATACTTGTAGTCATATAGAAATATCTACCCTATGAGTGACTCCTGTCAAAAAATAACTTATATGATGTTGTCCAGAGTTTTATGGGACATTTATTATATCCTAGGAAGATCCTTGAGTTAACTATATCACTTAGGAGCCTAGATCCTTAGCTGTTTCTCGGTTTTATTCCCATAACTTACATTGCAAATGTCCTGGAATATTCAGATGATGCATGCTCAGAATGACTTTGGTTTCTTACCTGCAGTGTCCATCAATCCTCACATTATAATCTGGTATGTGGCCACCTCTGTGTTATTATCTCCGTTTTGGTCCTTAAGTCAAATTCTTTTAAAGTAATTAATATATGTTATAGCATATTTCATTAAAAATGTTTTAAAACTCATTCCTAAGCAATTTCTAAGCAATTGTATTTGAGTAAGAGTACCCATCTAAATCACTACAGTTCAGTCTAGATTTTTGTTATTTTGAAGCAGCCTTCAAATGTTGAGTGTTTTCCTATGGTTCTGTCACAGAGATCATTATGTCCCATCAGAAATAACAGGTCTTCAAAGGGAAAGAATTGGTACAAATATCTAGTCTGCATGAGTTTCTCCCACAGTGCTTGGGGACATAATGACATCATGCTTGTTAACCATTTTGAGCCTATCCCGATAAACCACAAAAATATTTAAATTATAAAGTAGCAGTAGAGCTGGATTATGAAAGTGTTCACAAAATAGTTGTACTCAATATAATTCTGCCTCTGCAGAATGCTTTGAAATAATGTCATTCAACTATTACTTATTGAGCACCCACTATATATATTGAGAGGAAGCAGAGTTTGCTACACCAAAAATATGCTTTTGAGATATTCATTACTTCAAGCTGGCTATGTTTAAGAAACAAAGGTCTCAGAAAGAACCTTTGAACCCTCCACATTACCTCTGTAGGGGAATTCAGATAGAAATATATGCTTAAAAGAAGGGAACTATCACCTTAGCTTAACGTGAACTAAGTATGGCAGACAGGGAAGAACCCTGAAAAGTCTTTCAACTCCCCTGTGTGTCCCATTGTGTCTGGGTTCACTGGCAAGAATTTGTTTACTAAGTGGTTGCTCTTCCTCACCAACCGGTTAATTATTTCCCCTGTGAATTCTCAGAGCCCTGCTTCCCTTTACTTAGCCCAGAAAAGCATATAAGATGTATCTGCCAATTTGTCTTTGGGTCCTATATTCTTCAGGAACCCTTATATGTACATATGTAATAAATTTGTTTTTTGTTTTATTAATCAATGTCGTGTCAATGTGATTTTTAGATCAGCTAGAAGAACTTAGAAGGACAGAAGGAAATTATTTTTTCTTCCCTACAGTATTCTCTTCATTATGTGCCTTGGGAAGAAAAAAGGTTAAGAAACAGTCTTTTTGCTTAAGCTGCTACTGTTTATCTCGATTGTTGGACAAATGAACACATTTTTATAAAACAAGGTGTTTTTTATATAAGAACATTAAAAAATGCTTTGTTAAACTATGGGGTTTTGTTGTTCAAAAAGGGATAATACACAGCCTGGGGGGAAGAAAGACCAGGAAGTCTGCACTAAGGAACTGACATTTGAAACGAAGGGTAAATTGAATTCCAGCCTCTGTATATCCTCATCCGAGAATATGTTTACTGGCTTTTTTAGAGAGAGAAAGCAGTGGTGGGGGGAGAGGGAGAGAAATATCCATGTGAGAAACATTGATTGGTTGTCTCCCTGTGTGCCCTGACTGGGGATTGAACTAGCACCCCAGGCATGTGCCCTGACCAGAATCTAACTCACAGCCTTCTTCAGTGTGCCAGACTATGCTAAAGCTAACTGAGCCACTCGGCCAGGGCCAGCATCTATATTTACATTAAGAGAACAAAGTGAAATTGCTCTGAGCTCCTCATTCCAAAATTGGATTGCTAAGTCCATCAATGACGTAATGAACTTGAGCAAATATAAAATCTTTCTAGCCTCTACCATATCATATATGTGATAGGAATAATAGCATGTTAACACAGAGATGCTATCAAGTTAAAATGAGAAAAGATTAATAAAGCTTGTAGTATAGTCCCTGTCATACAGTACAGGTTCAAATTTAGTTCTTATTAATGCTATTACAATAATAACTATAGTGATTACATCTTAGTTGGGGAGGCACAATAATAGTAAATAAATATGGGCAAAAACCTGGAAACAACATCATGAATATTTTTGAGAAACTATAAAAGTTAATTTTGAATTGAGCATATGGTTCATTTGGAGAACAGTGACAGGGTGGCAGTGCTGGAAAAGTATATTGGGGATTTATAGAGGGGATTATGTGCCAGGTTAATAAATTTATAATTAATTTGGCATACAAAAATGAGTCACAGAAGTTAATTGAGCATGGAAGTGATATAATTTGGACTGTTCTTTAAGAAGATTAGTCATGGGCTTGTGTAGAGAAAGAGGCAAGAAGGCCAGTTCAAAGCCCATTAAAGTGGCTGTTGCAAAGGGAATAATATCCTGTACAAGCATAAGCGCTGCAGTCAGTGATGGAAAGAAGTATTCCAGGAGGATTACTAGAGAAGGAGCCGCTTATGTGCCTCTGGGCAGAACATAGAAAGGAAGGAAGCTAAGCTGAGTTGACTAAGACTGCTCTCGACAACTGGACATCAAGTGGGAATTATAAATAAAATAGAGAAGCAAGAAATTAGTTCTGTGGAAAAAGTGGCATTTTTGATTAGTGCATAATAGGCTTGAGAAATTAATGGGGTATTCAGTTTAAGGAAACAAAGGCATTGAAAATCCAAGACAGTCCTCAAGAGAGAAGAGAACTCAGGGCTATAGCAGATGTTTGGAGTCATTTATATTGAGTATGAGTTTAAGACACTGGAGAAGTTAAACCTTAAAAAATGGAGGTTTGAGAAAGAAAATAAGAGCTTTTCTAAATAGCTATAATCCATTGTAGGTTCCCACAAGTGTTTGCTCCTATCCTAAGCATACACACATCCTAGATAAATAATACATTACAAATCTGTTCATTCTAAACTCGAGGTTGCTTATAAGAAACTTGGCAGAGGGTGGACAGGTAACCATGTGAGCAGATATGTAATCTATTACCTACACTGAGGGGTGACATAACAAATTAGTGCTTTACCCAGGGGTTCCTAAATAAGCAGTTTCAGAATTAACCATTTTCTTTTCATACTTTCATTTTTATCGACTACTAAAACCCCTTCTTAATTTTATCTCTAGATTATCTCTTAAGATGGAGCTAGTCTGTCTAAGAGTTTTGAATTTATTATCCACACACTATTGTTTCTATTGCAGTCTCATATTTGTAATACCATTAGGATGAGTGGCCCCTTTCCTCCCCAATTGTACCCTCTCCTCCTTTGAAACAAACTGTCTTTGACTTGGTGCAGTTTTATGATGACAGTAGGATAAGATTTTAAAAATGAAATTACTGTGTTTGCTGAAATCAACATTTCATTTCAATTTATGTTCCTTTATCCTAAATATATAATCTGCTTAGCAATATTTTTCAATTGATACTGATAATAGAAGTAGGAGAAACTCATTTTTCATTGGCTATATGAAGAGAATGAAAAGGTAAAGCTTTTAGAAAAGAATAAAAAGAAAATAGGTCATGGGAAATGTCAGAGAAAAAATTTTAGTTAAATATGGAGTTGTCAAAACTTACAATGGTATAAATTATTTGTAAATAATATTTTGATACCCTTTAAAGGTTCTATTAACAGATGAAGGATATATTGCTAAATAATAATAATAGAAAATATGATAACCTAGAGAAAAATGTACATATAGATAAGTCTTTCAAAAGTTAGATCTTTATGGGAAAAGATTAAAATTCTGAGCTAAATATAACTATACTGTCAATGCTGTTTATCACTATTGATCTTGACTGCCATACTGTGAATAGGACAAGAAAAAAAGAGAATGATAAAACCCTGTCTTAAAATTCCTTCTGATATCTACAATATCTTCATATTAAAAATATGAATAATATTTGGTTCTTATTTCAACTTGCTTTCTTTGCTACAAATATTTGCTCTGAAAATAAACACATCAATATCTGTGGTTTGGACACCTTCTACACCTTACTGGATCTAATTTCCAAGCAGCGGCTTCAATCCCACGTCTCTCATCTCAGTGTGGCAATGAAAAATGTTAGTTTTTTATACTGTCTCTTCTAGTTATTATTTACTGTCCTTCTTAGAGCTAGAATTGTGTGACCTTTTTTTATGCCAACAGATCTGAAGGAAAAAAAAAAGCAAAAACAGCAACCACAGATTGCTAAGAGGCTATTTTTATAGCCTGTTTTTATCCAATACCATCACATGGGAAGTAAATATTATTTATCCTAAAACTTTCAATATTAATATTTTGCGTGCAGGATATTATCATTCAGAAAAACATAAAGTGAAATATTCTGCATCTGTTAATTCTCCTAGGTATTATGTCTTGGTAATTCCAGATTTTATATTCCTTCTTGTGTGGATGTTCCATAGCTATCAAATTTTAAACACAGAAAAATCTTACTTCATGGTGGAGCCCATTTTTCCTGACTCTTCCAAATTTTTCAACAATTAACATACATATGCACAATTCCTAGCATTCTAACCTATATTTCTACAAATACTTTCATGTGTATGAGTATTATATCCTAATAAATTCACTGTTGTCTCTTCATCACTCCTGCCCTGGAAAATAAAACTATTTCATTCTCTATCAATAGGATGAACCAGCACAATAAAATAATACCTGTCTATATTGATCTATCCATACATAAATATTATATTTTATTCCCATTTTCTACCTGAGGAGAAAGGAGTTCAAAAAGGTTAATTGACTTGTCTACATAATGTAGTGAGTATGTAGCAGAGGACATGCCTAAATTCTGAATCTAGACCATTCCCCCTACTTCAGAGTCATTATTTTTTTTTATTTCCAATTACTTTCTTCACATAAATGCAGAATCCCAGCACTCCAGCACATGGTAATGTATATAGATTAGCATTTTTATTTTCTATTTCTTCAAGGTGCTGAAGCACAGGCCTTAAATAAGAACTTTGGGGTTGACTTTGCTTTGGATAAATACATCAGTTAAGAGATGCAAGCTTCAATCATACAGGATAATAGATGATCTGCTGAAGAGAGAAATTGATTTTGAAGTTGTAATTTACTTGAAGTGTTTTGATGATCTCATAAAATACAGGCACAAAATTGAAGTTATTTAGAATTTTATGGCTCTCTTAAAGCTTGAATTACTACTTCAGTGCCAAAGTCCCCAGGAAAGATGATCCACAGGTTGCAGTATTACAGACTATATATTTATCACACTGTGAATATATTTGTTGGTATAGAGGTTATTTCTTTACCCTCTCCATCTTTTATTCATTACCTCTCTCGCCCATTCATTCTCTCTCCCTTTTTCTCTTCTCATTCCCTCTTTCTCTCTTTCTGTCTCTTTACCTGACAAGTGGCCCACTCTCATAATTCTTGGTTATCTGGTCCACACTTATATTCAAAATGATTTTATTTAGGGAAGTGGAAAGAACTACATATGCACATCTAATTAGGTCTCAGCCATTTCTCTTGAACACATTCCTGGTGTTATATTATTATGTGGAACATTTATCTTTACCATTTTTCATTTAATAACTGTAAGCAAGAACAATGACATCAAGAAAGAGGGTATGAGACAACAGTTTTCTCTTGCTAGTCTCTCTCATGGGAGATGGGTAGAAAAGGTAGCATGAGAACCTGGAAAGTTTGCTCTAGTCCAGTAGTCCTCAATCCTGGGGAGATAAGACACATAGAATCATCTGGGGAGAGTTTTGAACCTCCAATCAGAATCTCTGAAGATAAATTTTTAAGTTCCCAGGTAATTTTAATGAGTGCAAGGTATAATAACCACAGTTCTAGTGGAAGTCCCTTTATCAGGAGCATGAGAACAAAAGTCCTACCCTCTGATGGTGTGTGTGTACATAGAAAGTTAGTTATGTAGGTAGACAGAAGCAAAAATCAAATAATTCATATTTCCCAAGTGGTTCAAAATCTAGAAAAGTAAAAGTGATGTGATTCATTATCATTGGCTCAATTCTTACTTTGGGGTGATATTATACCTGAAATACACTTGATCAATGTTTTTTAAAATGTGCTGCATAAACTCATTATGATAAATATAATAATTTATATGGTAAATGATTATGCTTTATTTTAATAAAATTTTATGTTTTAATGTGTAATAGAAACTTACATGTGCCCTAGAAAAATATAAGTTTTGTATATTTCTTTAATTAAAATGAGTTCTACATAGAAATTATTGCAATATCCTATTTATTCAGACCACATAGTTTACAGGTGGCATTTAACCTACTGGTGAAAGTTCTAAACCACATGTTTCTGATTCTTGTGAGATTGTTGGAAGTAAGATTATAGAGATGATATAGATCACATATGTGGATTTTTAATAACTGAATTTCTAAAAACTTCCTGCATTTTTTTACAGTGACAAGTTGAAAACTGCCTTTACAATGGAATAATTATTTAATTAATCATGTTTCTATAAACATATAGCTAAAATGTTTGAGACTATAATTTGTTTTATTGTTGTTCTGATGATAGTAATAGTTTTTGAAGCATCATTAAGCTGTGATGAAAATGGGAATTTTTAAAGCATAAAGGTGCTGATTTCAAATATGGTGATTATGATAAAATATTCTCATAGTCTGTACAGATATGAAAATCAATTTAATGAATCAATTAAACAGTACTTCGGTATTGCTTAACTACTAATTGCAAAAAATTCATACAAAATTATATATTTAATTTTTGGATGTTGACAAAGAGGTTTAATTTTATGTTATCTATAAAGAATCATTCGTAAATTCTAATATTAAATATTTCAATCTGTAATGGTATTTTGAACCCCATAGAAAGGAACTTTTATTTTTTTAATAAGAAAGTATTCAAGCATCATGAAAAAAGGATATGCATTGTGACTGGGAATAATGATTGTAAAACAGTGGATGTGTCATTTATAGTGTTACATTTAATTAAAAACATTGAAGCCAGAATTGTGAAAACACTTAACTCTTTTTTAACAATGAAGGCATTTTCAGTAGCAAACATGAACAGTATTTAATTAGTTTTCTCTGTGAAACTAGAATTATAGGTACAACTGGAACCTTGATTTATCAATAATGAGACCAGAATGAAAAGCTATGTTATACTAAGACTATGAACTCAGCTAATTATTTTTCAGATAATAGCTGCATGAAAACAGTTTTCCTCACACCTATAACTGACAAAAGACAATTTTTAAACTAATTAACAACTTACTGATGTGAAGACAAACAAAATACAGCCTAGAAACTATGTTTTGGAAATGCAGGAATTCATAAAGACACAGTCTGTCCATTATAAACATTATTCTTTGGATCCAATTGGATGTTACCTCAGTTTTGCTGCTTCACGTGCTGAATTAGACTCAGATATACACACAGAAGCCCACAGCACCAGATACACCATGTGAAGAAATGTGTTATTTATTCTAAGGGCAGGCCACCAGATTTTATTCTCTCTCTCTCACCATGAATAACTATTTGTTCTTTAGTGATGTTTGCTTGTTGAACTTCCATACATGAAAGTACTCTGCCTGCATTGAGAAAATATCTTCCAAGTAAAACTTCCTTTCAGAGGCAACACATATGTGCTTTTTTTTTTAGCTTTGTGTGCTAGCAAATTTAATTATTTCTCTTATCTTTAGAGGCACAGTTATATTGGAAAATTTAACCTGGAGAGACATGCCTAGATTTATGTAATTGGTTTTATATTGCTATCTAAAGGATTCACTGACGACAGTTTGACTATTATGTAAATGTTTGTTAATGGCAAACCTTTATTGTTCCCAATGAATTAGTGTTGGCGTGTGGGTAAGAAACTTCATCATTACTTTGTCAGCATTACCAGATAATTTGAAACAGTCAGAAAAAAAAAAAAATCCAAAGCTTGTTCACAAGACTTTTTGAAGTTGGTTGAACAAAATTTCTATTACTTTTTTGAGAAATGAATGTGCAATAACATATCAAATAAGATAAGATAGTTTGCAGTTTTTGGACTTTTATGAGTATACATCTATGAGTTGGCAACCTTAGGGAGAAGCAGCACCATACTTAGAGAACAGAATTGAATGTTTATGTTAGAATTTTGTGTTTTTAACTAAGTTAATTCAATCAAAATACCAATTTTATTGACTAATTAGAATAAGTCTCATTCATTTAGGAAAAATTATTTTGGGCTATAGATTTTTGGAAATTAGGTCATGTTTATTTTTATAGTTAATATTACTTTAAGTTTTAAAATTTTAATTACACAATTTTATTGTCTTTTAATTACACTATTTGATTTTTTTAGCACAATAATTGCTTATGGTGCTTCTATACTGGCAAGGGATATGGGTTCCCTTTAAAGAAATTTCAATAAAATGAAATTTTTAAATGTTATTTAAATTTAAGAAATAAGTTGATTGAAGTAAGCAATGATAATTGTAACGTGCAGACACATCTAAAGAGCTTAGACAGTATACAAATGACTGCAGTTGTTAAATATTACTCATATCATTGTCAGTTATTCCTCATCTCCATTGTTTTATGAGTCATACATCAACTTATTTTTTAAAAATACGATTCTCTCCCTTAAAATAGAAAATATTGTGGCAAGCAGAAAAGAAGTAGGTGTGTAGAAGAGTAAATAGAATTAGCAATTCACTTATTTGTCTGATTGGTTTCTCTGAGAGAAAGAACAGAAGTTAAAAATAACTCTCTCTCACTGAAGGTTAACAAGATTTTCTTTTTTTTAAGCCCTTCCCCACTATCAACTACTGTTTCCTTAATAGTGTACTCTATGTATTTTAAACTTGTGAATAAGAGCTGAGCAGCAATTTTTAAATGTGCTACATATTTAAAACCATAAAGAATTTAAATAGCATGACGAACACTCACCACAGAGTTTTAGGAATATTATTTACTTGCTTTAAGTTTTCTATTAGTTAATGGTACAAAGACAGTTGTAGCCTTATTTGTAACATGGCTTTGAAGCTGTTTCCACTCATTCCTCCCTCTCTGAAAGGGAATTGATTACTTGAAATTTCTGTGTATTTTAAGCATCTATACATTCATATAAGCTTATTTATCCTTAAATATAGTATTATTTATGTACTTTTTAAATTTCCTTTCATTTTAATTAAATTTATTGGGGTGACATTAGTTAATAAGATCATATAGGTTTTCAGTGTACATTTTAATGATACATCATCAGTATATTTCACTGTGTGTGCACCACCCAAAGTCAAATCATCTTCCATCACCATACGTTTGACCCCCTTTACTACTTTCTCAACCCCTTCCCTCTGGTAATCCCCATACTGTTATCTGTGTCTACAAGTTTTCGTTTGTTTCATTTTCTTGTTCATTCATTTGTTGCTTTTAGTTTTATATCCCACATATGATTAGTTCTTAACATTTTCTGACTTATTCTGCTTGCCTAGCATCATATTCTCAAGGCCCTTCTATGTGGCAACATTTCATCTTTGCTTATGACTGAGCAGTATCTCGTTGATTATATATATCATATCTTTTTTACCCAATCATCTATTGAAGGACTCTTTGGTTGTTTCCATGTCTTGGCCACCATGAATAATACTGCAGTGAACACATAAGTACATATATCTTTGTGAAAAAATGCTTTCAAATTTTTAGGGCAGATGCCTAGAAGAAGGGTTGCTGAGTTAATTTTTTGAGGAACCTCCATATTGTTTTCCATAGTAACTATACCAGTTTAATCTCCCCAGCAGTAAATGAGGGTTCCTTTATCTACACAACCTCTCCCACACATATTACTTGTCTTGTTGATAATAGTTAATATACATATTTAGTGCAATTCCCATCAAAATCCAATGACATTTAAAGCAATAGATTAAAAAATTATCAGATTTTTATGGAATCACAAAAGACCCCAAGAAGCCAAAGCAACCCTGAGAAAAAAAGAATGAAGCTGGAAGTATCACACTCCCTGACTTCTAATTATACTATGGAGCTACAGTAATCAAACAATATGATATTGGCAGAAAAATAGACACTCTGGCTGAGGGAAAAAAAACAGAGAGCTCTGAAATAAAACCACATGTATATGAGCAAATAATTTTTAAAAAAGAAGTTGGAAACATACAATGCAGAAAAGAAATCCTCTTCAATAAATGGTGCTGGGAAAATTGGAAAGCCACATGCAAAAGAGTGAAACTAGATTATTGTTTGTACCCATATACAAAAGTTAATTCAAAATAGATCAAAGACTTAAATATGAAACTGAAACAATAAATTATATAAAAAAGTATTGGTATTAACTTTATGGACCTTGTTTTTAGAGAAGATTTTATGAATTTGACACCAAAGACAAGGGAAGTAAAGGCAAAAATAGATAAATGAGACTATATGAAACTAAAAAGCACCTTTGTACAGCAAAATAAATTGTCAACAACAATACAAAAGACAACCAACAGAATAGAAGATACTTGCAAACAACAGCTCTGACAAGGGCTTAATATCCAAAATATATAAAGAATACATAAAACTAATTTAACACCAAATAATCCACTTATAAAATGAGCAGAGGACCTGAATGCTCACTTCTCCCAAGAAGGCGTACAAATGGCTGGCAGATATATAAAAAGGTGCTCAACTTCTGTAGTTATTAAGAAAATGCATTTCAAAACTACAATGATATATTTATGAGCTTAAATTTACATGCATTTACTATAGCATTTATAATGATTTTTGATTTGCTTTTATTCAAGCAACATGTTTTAGAATTGTTTGTTTTATATATAAAGGAATATTGTTTATGAGTTGTTGCTACTATACACCTTTGATTGAATCTACTAACTGTTTCATTTATGCTTTCATTAACTGGTAGGCATTGAGTTATTTCCCCAATTTCAATTACATGATCAAAAACTTCCTGATTATTTTGTGCATATGCTTTTGAGTGCATTTAGAAGCTAAAGAACTTATGACACATGAACTAAAGGGAGAAATGTGGGTGGAGGGCAGTGGAGGGGGGAAATGGGACAACTGTAATAGCATAATCAACAAAAAAATTAATTGAAAAAAGAAACTTATGTATGACATATCTAGATGTTATAATTGAAAGGTAATTGATTATATTCATCTTTTAATTTAAAAGGATGTCAAATTGTTCTAAAAGTGTTTTGATCTTTATATCCTATTGCACAATAAAGTAAATTCCTTTTTAATGCTAGGCACAAGATGATAATATCAAACTCTACATTTTGTCAATCTGATAGATATAAATGTTTTAATTTATGATTTTAATGTTAATCAGGAATAACTTACATATTTACATAAGCTATTGTGTTTTGCTCCACTGTTAATTATCTGTTTATATCTTATTTTCTCTTTAGACATTTGTACCTTCTTGTGTTTTTAATATAATGAATCAAACACATTATTGCAAATTCTGAATATTCATCTTTTGTTGGCTATGTACAATGAAAATATAGTTGCCCAGGTTTGGTTCCTCTTAAACTCTTAGAGTATTTTATCATATAGAAAAGAAGTTTTAAAATTTATTCTAATCAAGTATTTTTATTGGTTCTTTGTGTCATTGAGAAACATTATTCCCAGAGAATACAAAAATGTGCTTTTATATATAGGTCTAAAAATTTCAAAGTTTTTATTTTACAAATAGTCTAATCTACTTTTGGTATGATATTAATTGGCAATATAATTTTTATTTTCATATGAGGAGCTTTTTGGCTCAGGATCATTTATTAAAGACCTGACTCTGTCCCCACTGATTCCTAATGTTTTATTCTCTGTCATATTTCAATTCTTCTTCTCTGTTTGTGTCAATTCATTGGTTTTCTATTGTATATAGTGCTGATGTATGTTTTCCACCCTGCCAATCCTACATCATCTTTTACTATTATAACTTCAACAGTCTTAACAACTAATAAGAAAAACCTAATTTTCCTCACATTTCTTCTTAGAAAATAATTTTGCCTATTCCTGTACCTTTATTCTTCAATATAACTTTGGAATCAACTTATCATTTTATATTATAAGAAAATGTATTGAATAGGGTCTCTTCCAAAAAAAAAAGATCAAAACTTTGAATAATAAAATGACCACAAATAACTATCAACAACTGAACCTAAAAAAAAAAAAAAAAAACGTAAACAAACTAAGCAAACAACTACAACAGGAACAGAATCACAGAAATGGAGTCAGATGAGGGAAATGGGAGAAAAGTTACAGGAAATAAGAAGTATAATTGGTAGATACAAAATAGACAAGAGGAGATTAAGAATAGTATAGGAAATGGAGAAGCCAAAGAAATTATATGTATGACCCATCGACCTGAACTAAGAGGAAGGAATGCTGGAGGGAGGGGGGATTCAGGGTGAAGGAATTTAAAGGGGAGAAAAAATGGAACAATTATAATAACATAATCAATAATATATACTTTAAAAAAGAAAATGTGTTGAGAATTTTATTGAAAGTGATTGGAATTCATATATGAACTTGGAAAAAGTGGCAAAATTTGGTCCATTATAAAATAATTGATATGCCACATATTATGTGATTTTGAGTATTCTCATCCTTGTGGTTGTAAGCTGCATATTCCAGAATTTCTGATACAGAACCAAGAGATTCCAGGACAGAGTGATACTGGAAACATTCCCAACACAGTATGTGTCTCGTTCCTTCCTGGCTGCATGTTGGTGTTTGCTCACTCCAACCTCCTTTTATAAGCATCTTTATATGATCTACAAACCCAGGCAGACAGGTGTTTCTCAACTTCTTTCAAGATATCCCTGGATTTTAAGCAATGAAGCTGACCAGTTTCTTACTGAGAATGACCCATTTTGCTTTGTTTATTTTTATATTTTTGGCAGGAGTCACCTCTTCTGTATGATTACAAAATGAAGAATTGTAGGCAATTAACTTCAGTTTTGGAGACTTGCAGGTTCATGTTCCATTTTCTGTTTAACCTGTGGATTACAGATATGCTTGATGCAATTTATTTCAATATTTAATCTATCATTGTTCTATATTTAAGGCTGAACATCTTAAAATGTTAATTCACAATTCCATATTGCCTGAAATACATGGCTAATAATTGTTTAATGTTTGTGGTATGGGCTTTTTTTTTTAAAGTTGGGATAGGTCAGTGAGTAGAAAATCAATTTGAATCAGACAATTGGAAAAATATGAGGAAGATTAAAAGGTAAAAAAAGAGAGGTTCATTATTGGACCTATCTCCTACAGTCGGATAAAATTACTTAATGATGAAACTCCCTTTACACATTTATTCAATATCAATGGTGATACAAAGTCATTACAGATTTATAAACTGCTACTTCTTAAAATAAAAATGGTTATCAATGTAGCTGGAGTTTGTATTTACTATGATATGAAATTGGTTGAAGATAATCTGTGTTCTCAAATCTCACAGTGGTATTTAAGTTTTAGTTGAAACAAAAATAGTTTGAACACTTTGCCTTGAAGAGTATAAATCCAGTGGGAATTAAAGTTATACTTGGTTACAAAATAGTAACAGAAACTTAGATACATGAAGTAGACTGACAGCTGCCAGAAAGGATGAGGGGATTGGATAAAAGGTGGTGAAAGGTTAATTAAACCCAGGAACATTTATGCATGACCCATAGATGTGGGCAACAATTTTGGGATTGGCTTCTGGCAGAAGGCAAGGTGGGGCTGGGTGGAGGGAGGGAAAGGGAGAAGAAGTGGAAACAACTGTAACAGCATAAAAATTAAATTTAAAAAAATGGTTCAAGAGAGAGAAAATAAGGTGACTCAGAAAATAATAATAAAAAATAAAGTTGTACTTGGCGATAATGATGTCACATAAGTGTATCTACAAATACTATAGCTACTGACATTAATGTGGATCTATAAATATATATACACAAAAACATATTCATAACAAAGTAAGGAAACACTCATAATTACAGTCCTTGTTTTGTAACTAGTCACATGCTCCTAGCTGATATTTAAGACTACCTTTTCCCACTACTTATTTGGTACTCTCTTTAGCTTCAGCAAGCACCTCACCAGGTCTTTTTTCTTTACCTGGTGAATAAACCAAGCTTTCATTCTTAAAGGGTCTGGGAATCATAAGTCCCATATGAATTGGGTTGCACTTTTCCATTGATCTTAATCAAAGGGCACAGTAATGCTAAGAGGTACTCCAAGAGATAGCCTATATTCCAGACATACTCTTCCCCATCTCCATGGTGAAGTCCAATTTCCCTTGGTGTTCACCCTAGTCAGCCCAGTAACTCACTCCCTTGCCTGTTGCTTCAGAATTTCTAGAGAGTCCCAACTTTCAGTTCAGTGGAATCATTGTGTGTACCCTGGTGGAAGTATCCTCCCTGTGGAACACAGACCTCTAGGCCTGACAACCATAAGAAATAGAAACAGGAAGCAAAAGTTTCGCTAATGGCTTACTAAGAGTATAGGGAGTGGTAGCATTACAATTTCTACCTTTGAATGAAATCATTTTTCTGGATGTGTGAGTCCTGGCTAAGCGAAGAGAATATATTGGATGCTGATTCACAGCATATACAGCATTCTGGGGAACCTTGTGCCAACCCCGCAAGGTACTGCCACCCAGCTTGCAAAGTATTGACACCTAATAGCTTTTTCAAAAAGGTAGTTTTACTATTTGACCAAACTAAATGCTTCAGGATGGTGAGGAGTATGGTAAAACCAGTGATTTCCATGAAACTAGGTCCATTTCTACACTTCATTAGTTTGGAAATGAGATCCTTGATTAGACATAATACCCTGTGGAATGCCACTATGGTAGCTAAGGCATTCTATAATTACAGAGATGGTACTTTGGCAGAAGTACTATATTCAAGGAGGGAATATCTGTATCTAAAACATATGTTAATTCCAGGAAAGAGCAAAACCCCTTTCACAATGGGAGTGATGCAATGAAATCAACCTGCCACCAGGTAGCCATCAACACAAGCTGGAGAAGTGAAGGCAGTATATCAGGAGTGAAGATCATCGACATTTGAGCTACTTCTTCAGGTGACTTATTTGCTCTTTCAAGACCTGCTCAGGCTGGATCACACATATACTATTTTTGTTGATAATGGAATACCAGATTATGTCTTAATAAGTAACAATATGCTCAACTCATGATGGTCAGTTCAAGTCACATGGTATCTGGGTGGTTCATGGTTAAACATCCAGTCTCTGCTAAGACTTAGTAGCAGGTCTAAAGCTATTTTTGAAAAGGGGAAGCGGTTTTTGTCACGAGCATATGTTTGTGGTATAGTCTTTCCTATAGTCATCCAGCTTGCTGTGTGCTGAGCAGCCCGGCACCGAGAAATAGACAACAGTCACACATGGTAACTATGCTGTTCACTCAACTTTTATTGAAGGCAGGTTCACTCAAGTAGAACATCAACATACATTAATATCCTACCCACAATATAGTGATCTAAGAGAAATGTAACACACATACAGCAATCAATGCAGGATAATGAATCCAAGTCCCAGAGTCTCGGTCTGCAGGCCCAGGAGACAGCACAGTGGGCAAGGGAGTTGTGAGCCTCTTGCAAAGAAGTATCTTTGGAGCTAGGTGGGTACCAGGGCAGATGAAGTACTCAGTCCAAGAGGGCAGAGCCTCTGGCGGCCAATGCCAAGGGATATCAGGACTCTGGTGGAGCAGCACTCTGGTGTGTGGACTCGGCAGTCCCAGCAGTGGTCTGGAGCCTGCCTCAGTCATGCTTTGAAAGTGGAGTACTCCACCCTTCTGGGTCTCTTGATAATTTTCTTAGCATCCCTGTTGCCAAGTGGGGAATTTTCCCAAGGAACCTATGGGTGGTACGTGGCTGCATTGCTTGGCACCCCTGATGACAAGTGTGGAATTTCCCCAGGTGCCTATGGGGGGATCCTGCTCTGCAGAAATGACTCTTCTGATAATATGCACAGGTATCTTAGGTATGTATCCTTGCCAGATGCCAGCTCTGACTTAAGCAGTTTCTTTCTTGAACCAAAGTGTCATGCCTGACTGACAGCCATTTTGGTGGACATGAGTGACTCCACTTTGTCTTCTAAATTTTATGCTATCTTGATCAGGCCAACACTACTTTATTGGCCCTGCTCTCCATAGTTATTCACAGAGCTAGTCTTTGTCTCCAAATCACAGAGGCCTTTGTTGTAATTAACCTATAGGGTCTGCCGAAGTTTCCAAACAGCATCACTATCTGCCACTGGCACTTTAAGTACCATTGAATCTGCTGGATCATATGGCTTAGTAGACAGAGAACTTTGCATCTTATAGAATATAAAGGTGATCAAGATCCTTTCTAAATTATTAACTAAATTATGATATAATGATGGAGAGTTGATATACCCCTGAGTATATCATACCATAGTGAAAGTATATTGTTGTTCTTGGCAACTGAAAGCAAAGTGCTTCTGGTGGACCTTATTGACAGGATGCAGAAAAAAGGCACTCGCAGATGTGTTGATTTACTCAAGAACTGAAGTCACATCTGGTATAGTAGCTACAATTGGAGTTACCACCTGATTAAACTTATGAAAATTCACTGTCATTGTTCAAAATCTGTCTGCCTTCTGCACAGGCCAAATGGGCAAGTTAGGTTGGATTTGGTGAGAAGAAATATCCTGCATCTTTAGTTTTGATGGTGGCACTAATCTCTACAATCACTCCAGGAATGTGGTATTGCTTTCAGTTTATTATTTTCCTAGATAAAAGCAGTTCTAGTGGCTTCCATTTGGTCTTTCCTGCCATAATAGCCCTCTCTCCAAAGGTCAAAGAGGTGGTATGGGGATTCTGTCAAATACTAAGTATGTCCATTTCAATGATGCTATATGGAGCTGGAGAAATAATTACAGGATAAGTGTTAGTACCCACAGGCCCCACTGTGACATATATCTGAGCTAAACCTCCATTGGTCATCTGACCTCCGTAAGCCCCTAGTCTGACTGGTAGGTCACAGTAATGTTTTGGGACACTAGAACTGATGTCAGTTCAGAAAAAGTATCCATAGTTCCTGAAAGATCTGATTATTGCCTTTTTTCAAATGCAATTACCCTAGTAAAAGGCCATAGGTACCTTAGAAGAATGCTGGGAGAGAAAGTAACAATATATTCTTTGGCAGTATACCAGGACCCTTTCTTAAGCAAGCCTAGCCTCTCTTTATTCAAGGGGTTTTTGGGTTTTAAATTAGCTGAAGTCTGGGAAATAATTGAGGGGTTATGACTCTCTTTTTTATTATTCATATTAGACTTTTGTTCATTTTGCCTAGCACTTTTCTGCTTATGCACATTAAGTAAAAATTTAGTAGGTTTCCCATCTGTTTAACTTCTAGAAACACCATAATTGATGAGCCCACACCGTAGGTCTTCATGAGCCAGGCAATTCTTATTTCTAGTTTGACTGCTGCCCATTACAGTTACCACACTAACCTTGCCTTTGATAGTTGAGTACCGCTATTGGGCTCCTACTCATTAGGATTCAATTAACTCCCATTGCATTTAGATTTCCCATTTCACTGACTGTACTTTCCACTGTAAGGTTTGGCATTCAGAGAACAGTGAACACAGAGGTCTTCAGTGATGTCAGGGCTCTCCTCAGAGTTATTTCTCATAATCATAATGTGAACTAGGTCTCTTAGACTTTCCCAGGGTGGATGAGTAGGTCTTAAATGACAAATCTGCTCTAACATTCAAAAGTACCTAAGCTTTTGAATTCCGCCCCCTACATTAAACCAAGGCAAGTTCTGACATTTTAAACATGCTCATTGCAGCCTCCTTTTGGTTCGTGTTTCAGTCAAACAACTAAACATGTTCCTAACTCCTTGAGCTACAATATTAAAAGCAGATATGCTGCATAGTCAGTCCATATTTATAGTTTCAGCCTGATTCAACTTTATGTTCCTTCCACTACTGCCCCACACCCTTAATAACCATTTCCCTAGCTGTTTTTCAGATTTCTGTCATCTAAGTTATAAAACTCAACTAGTTACTTCACAGTGTAGTGTACCTCCTCATGAGTCACATATCGTCCATCACCTTTAGGGTCTGCTGGCCCTTAGATCTCGTCATAGATCTGGAAGCAAAGAAGGGTTGTGCAGGTGAACCTGAGGAGACTCAGCATTGTCTTGAAGGGCATTTGCCTCAAAAGAGGTAATTACAGTTTCATTACAAAACGCAGGGTGATTCTCTCAGATAGAGATGAAGAAGCCAGTTCCCCTGGAGGTGAAGAGTCTCATCCCCCTGGCCAATAAGACTAATCAGAAATTAGGAGACCAATGTCACGAGCTTCAGCAGGGTCCTCCCGCCTGTTCTTATTCCAACTCTTAGAATCTCTTTCCTTCTCAATTAATGCCCTTAATTTAACAGTACTTATCTTACAAAGCTGGAAGTTGACATGTTGTAATTTAGCCAGTCATGGGAAGAGATTCTTATTTAGATTTTCAGCAATCTCAGCCCTGCTGCTATAGAAAATAAGTGTCTCCTTCAGGGCACACATAGTAGCTTTAGGGTTATTTATGAAGCACTTGAGTTGGGAATTCTAATCCCTGAGCTCATCATTTTCTTTCCTCATTTTGTTCAATGACGTTAGAAGCAAGCAGCCAATTTTATTACATCAATTAATTTTTTTAAAAAATGTTCAGAAGTATCATACACATAGTCACCTAGCACCTTGCTTCTTATCAGTAGTTGATTAGCAGTATCTAATGGTGATATTTTGCATATCTCTATTGACAAATTATTCCAGGGACTAGCAGTACTACTGAAAATAGAGTCATTAGCATCTTTAAATTTAATCAGATTAGTCAAATTCAGAAATCCCAGAACCAATGCAGAAAACGTATTAAAATTCTACTCCTCTAGGATAGCTATTTTCAATCAGCATTCTATAAGAGGCACGCTATGTGCTGCAAGAATTTTTAAAGCATGCAACACTTGACTATTTAGTCAGGGCACTGACTTCTTTTCCCTCAGATTGTCAAATAAAAAAATGACAACAGCAAACACAAAAATAGTTGTCTGGTGTGACTGAACTAAATTATACTTTTTTTTGCCAGATTAGTAGAAAATATATCTTATGGTATGCTGCAGAATTTTAGTAATTCATCAATTTATGTCATGAGATGAAAATAGTTGAAGATTGCTAATTCAGAATGACTCTCATTGTTAAAATCTGTATTTCTCAGAGTTTGCCAGAGAAACATTCCAATAGAACGTCTCTATCTCTGTGTCTGGGTCTGGGTCTGGGTCTGTGTCTGTGTCTGTGTCTGGGTCTGTGTCTGGGTCTGGGTCTGGGTCTGGGTCTGTGTCTGGGTCTGGGTCTGGGTCTGTGTCTGTATCTGTGTCTGTGTCTGTGTCTGGGTCTGTGTCTGTGTCTGTGTCTGTGTCTGTGTCTGCGTCTGTGTCTGTGTCTGCGTCTGGGTCTGGGTTTCTGTCCCTACCACCCTCATCTCTATCACTTTCTCTCTCTCTTTCCCTGTTTCTATCTCTATCTTTACCTCCATATCTATCACAATATACATATACAGAATGATTTTATTAGTTTCCTTTTGGATTGTTCACTCTTAAATATTCTTCAGTTGATTTGTCTCCATCTTAATAAATCTTTCTTGTGCCAGGAGAGAGCTGCTGTTTAGCTCCACTAGTCATTTTTTTTAAAATTTAAGTTACTATAATTTTTACCACCAGAATTTATTTTTTGCTCATTTGTATTTATAATGTCTGATCTCCTTATGGATACATCCTATTTCGCGAGCCAGTATTCTCATACTTTCCTTTAATTGTTTAGACTTGATTTTGTTAGATCTTTAAACATATTTATAAGAGATTATTTAAAGCTTGTCTCATATATTCAGTATAGGCTTACTTTGGAATTAGTTTTTATTGTTTGCTTGTATTTCTTGGTATAAATCCTATTCACTTGCTATTGTGCATGTGTGTGTATGCATAGGTGTGTGTATCATAACATGTCCTCGAAACTGGACATTTTAATTGTTGTTGTTCATGTCATTTCCCCTTTATTTTTTAAATTTACATATATATTTATTATTTTTTTAGTAAAGTTGTCTCCATTTTCCCTCCACCACTTTTCCCTGCCCCATCGAACCCCACCACCCATCCTCAATCCTTCCCCACTTTGACTGCGCCCATGTGCCCTTTATACAAGCTCCTGACAACGCTTCTTCCTTTGCCCCTTCCACCTCCCCTCTGGTTGCTGTCAGTTCTTTATTTCAGTGTCTCTGGTTCTATTATGTTTGCTTATTTGTTTTGTTGATTAGATTCCACTTATGGGTGAGATCATATGGTATTTGTCTTTCACCACCTGGATTATTTCATTAAGCATAATGCCTCCAGTTCCATCCATGCTGTGGCAAAGGGAAGAAGCTCCTTCTTTCTTTCTGCTGCATAGAGTTCCATTGTGTAAAACTACCACAGTGTTTTGAGCCACTCATTTACTGATTGATGGTCACTTAGGTTGCTTCCAGCACTTGGGTATAGAAAATTGTGCTGCTATGAATATTGGGATGCATAGGTTCTTTTGAATTAGTGTTTCAGGATTCTTAGGGTATTGTTGAAGACCGCCCTGCCTGGTTCAGGAATCTGTAACTGCTTATAACTATGGCTGAGTAAGAGGCCTCTGAACCAGGAGCCACTAAGGAGACAAAAACTTATTCCCCTGGCATAAACGCTGCCTGTTCTGTGCCGGCCTTCTGAGCTTGATCAGTTAGCCCATGACGGGTAAGGTTTCCCACGGAGGGAATCGCCTAAAACAGGTATGATCATAAGAATGCCACAGGGAAGAGACTTGCGGGGCTGTGGAAATGAAGGGGTAATCCACATCAACCCCTGCCCCCTCAGCTATTGTCAAAGCCTGAGTCTTTGTTCTGAGTAATCCAAATCTCCTAACTTCCTTTGCTCAAACCTGAAAAATCAGTAGGGCGGTACAGTCCAAACTAGAGTCGGCAGAACCCTGAGGAAATCATGCCTAAGACATAGAATATGAAAGACCCTGTGAGATATGCTTGCTGGAGGATGCTCTTTAATTAGAATATGAAGTCACAGGCAGGAAACAGAACTAAGCTTTAAGTCCTGTAGTCTTTTTAAATGATTAAACCCCAAAATCTCTGGTTTAGGATCCCAGTAGGAAATCTGCCAGCACCTTTCAAAAGCTAACTACTTGTAATTTGCAAACTGTATTGGTATTCAAGAATAAAACCTTGCTTGTGCAGGGGGGCGGGGCACTTTTCCACTTGGGAGAGTGGCCTCTCAGTCCCTACTTCTCCACAGAAAATTGCCTGTTTCTGTGTATATTCATTTCTTGTGTTTTGACAAGCTATCCGCAGCATTGCGTGATCACTGCAGGCTGGAGATCACGCGTCAGAGTATAATCCCAGCATTGGAATTGCTGGGTCAAAAGGCAGTACCATTTTTAGTTTATTGAGGAAATTCCATACTGTTTTCCACAGTGGCTGCACCAGTCTGCATTCCCATCAACAATGTACTAAGGCTCCCTTTTCTCCACAACTTCACCAGTACTTATCATTTGTTGATTTGTTTATGATGGCCATTCTGACTGGTGTGAAGTGGTATCTCATTGTGGTTTAATTTGCATCTCTCTGATGGCTAGTGATGCTGAGCATCCTTTCATATGTCTCTGGGCCCTCTGTATGTCTTCTTTGGAGAAGCGTCTCTTCATGTCCTGCTACATGCAAAAAAAAAAAAAAAATGAAACTCAACCAGCAACCTACACCATTTACAAAAATAAATTCAAGATGGATAAAAGACTTAAATATAAGCTGTGATACTATAAAAGCCCTGAAAGAGAACATAAGCAGCAAAACCTACAATATCCCATGCAGAAATATTTTCACTGATATGTCCCTTAGAGCAAAGGAAATAAGGGAAAAAATAAACAAATGGGATCTCATCAAAATAAATTACATTTTATTGATTATGCTATTACAGTTGTCCCAATTTTTCCCCCTTTGCCTCCCTCCACTTAAGCATCCCCCACTCCCTCAAGCAGCCCCTACACTATTGTTAATGCCCATGGATCATGCATATAAGTTCTTTTACTACTACATTTCCTATATTGTACTTTACATCCTATGTCTATTCTGCACCTGGACATTTTAAATAATATTTTATGGCAACTTTAGAATTTAGACATTTTCAAGGTTTGCTGTTGTTTCTGTTTGTTGTTATCATAGAGCTTTTTATATTTTTTTCCTTCAAATATCATGTGAATTTCATTTTACACTTTTTTAAATTAAATTAAGGCTTTTAAAAATTGTTTTGAATAACTTTATTGTATGACTTTCTCCACACATGGTTTCTAAAAATAGTTTTGATTTATTGCATGCACTAGACATATCTCTCCATGATATTTGATTCATAATGGGTTTGTAATACTTTAATTGGTTAGATAAAAAATGTTCACTTTTCATTGGTTCAATTATAATACAGATTAGTTTTTTAAACAATCTTTCTTTTTATCCTTTGCTACTTTAATTGTTGCCTCAGTTCCCAAAAGATGACACAATGAAGATCAGGTATTGCCTGACCACATAATAGAAAATATTTAAAGAAAATAAAACACTGATATTAAGTGTTTGCATTTAGTGTATATTGCCAGTTCTATTTTTCTTCTCTAACAGAAAGACACGTTATCTTTATTAACCTGAAATGTCATACAAATCTGCTTTAAGAAAGTGACATATCTATCTTTACTCTCCTGAAAGGTAAATAAATCTGATTCAGGGAATGAGACATTTCCCACTTTATTATCCTGAAATATAAGTTTACATGCTTCAGGAAGACATATGTCTATATTTCCAAGGCGACCTGCAATGCAAACATACTTGAATAGGCACTGTGGAGAAAATAAGTTGTGAATGTCTTTGAAGATGTTCAGGAATTTGAGTGATTGATTCATGGAGAATTGTACCTAGAGGAAAGATATTAAAGCCTTGGAACAAAGCACCATGCCTTATGACTGAATTGCTTATATGTGAATTCTGTGTCTGTAATTTCAACGACCAAACAAGGTCTCTAGGTGAGTGGGTTGGAAGACAATTTCACACAAAGTAATGCTTATTTTCAGTTTGTTGAATATTTAGCTTATGAGCTAGTATGGATGAATGATACAGAGAAGGAAAAGGAGCAAGGCCCTCTATAGCCATGAAGACAGATAAAATTCTATCAAAACCCATGAAACCATATTTTTCACTGAGGGAAACTGAAGAATTTAAGAGAAAAAAAATTGAATTATTTAATACTTCAAAATAAATTTGAACTATATAGAAGTGTATTTACCTTGATTTGTATCATAAATATCATTTTTTCTTTTTTCTTTCTTTATATATTAATTTTATTATATATTTTATTATCATTTATCCCCTTTATAAACCCTTTTACCTACTTTGATTTGATGCACTAACTTTCTGCCATCAGAAGAAATTTAACTTTTGTTTGACTGCTAAATCATTCTGTTAAAATAAATTTTACATTTTTCTCTAGTTTTGCTATTGAAAATTTATTGAAGCTGCACATGTCTATGCCTACACAATAGTAACATTTTTCACAATGCATTTGTTTATTTTACTTGCATTTTGAGTAATTTCCTTAGAATAGAGAAAAATATTTGGCAAAATGAGTCAATTTGTTTTACTAACTAGTTATATATATCAAGAATATTTTAAAATATATTTTATTTATTTTTTTAGAGATAGGGGAAGGGAGGGAGAAAGAGAGAGAGAGAAGCATCAATGTGTGATTGCCTCTTGCACACCTCCAGCTGGGGACCTGGCCCACAACCCAGACATGTGCCCTGACTGGGAATTGAACCGGTGACCCTCTGGTTCACAGGCTGGCACTCAATCCACTGAGCCACACCAGCCAGGGATCAAGAATATTTTAAAAAGTACTTTTTATAAATTTTTATTTAAATACATTTAAATTAGATCAGGATAGAAAATGAAAATCTTAATCTATGTTATAGTAAGAGGGACAGAAAATAGCTTGGAAGTTTTAGAAGTTGCAAATTTATTTATTGGACATACAAAGAACCTAGAATAGTCAGATTAATCTTGAAAAAAGAACAAAGTTGTTAGAATGACACTATTTGATTTCAAGGCATTAGAGAGAAAAACATTTTGGTCTTAATGTAAGAATGTGTGTGTGTGTGTGTGTGTGTGTGTGTGTATATAATTTCAATGGAACTAACTAGACAGATCCATTCATACACAATCCATTGTGGGTTGTTTCTTTTTACACTATTACAGATGTCCTCCATTTTCTCCCCCTTTGCTTACTTCCACCCATCCCTGTACCCTGCCTGCCCTGGTCTTTACTACAGTATTTTTTGTGTCCATGGGCTATGCACTTTGTTCTCTGTCTAATATCTTCAACTTCTTTTATTTTCCAGTCCCCCCACCATTCCTCTTCCCTACAAGATCTGTCAGTCTTGTTCCATGAATCCATGCCTCTGGTTCTATTTTGTTCATGAGCTTATTTTACGCATTAGATTCCACTTAAAAGTGAGATCGTATGAAATTTGTCTTTCTATGGCTGGCTCAATTTTGCTTAGCATAATAATCTCCACATCCATGCTGTTGCAAAGAATGAGTCCCTTCTTTTTTCACAGTTACATAGTATTCTATTATATAAATGTATCACAGCTTTTTATCCACTCATCTACCACCGATGGGTACTTGGGCTGTTTCCAGAACTTGGCTATTGTAAATAATGCTACTATGTCCATAGGGGTGCATATATTCTTTCTACTTGGCATTTTCGGATTCTTAGAATGGCACAGCTGTTATGGAAGACAGTATGGAGTTTCTTCAAAAAATTAAGAATGAAACTGCCTTTTAGCACAGTGTTCCTTCTTCTGGAAATATTCCCAGTGATCCATTGGTTTTTGACAAAGATTCCAGTAATGACTAGTTAATATAATAAGAAAAGATAATATTTTTTAAAAAGGTTAGTAAGCCATACAGATACCCATGTAGAAAAATAGTCAATTTTATCTCACACACCAAAAAATAAATCAAAATCTAAATAGATCATGGACCTAAAATCAAGATATTTCTTACAGAAAGAAAAATATGAAATAAATAATGACTTTAGGTAAAAGAATATTTTAATAGTATAGGAATGACTCAAAACATAAACATGACAATATTGAAAAAATTAGGTTAATAAAAAATTAAACTACTTCTAAAGTTGATGGTAAGCAAATGAAAAAACAAACAACACATTTGCAGGCAAGTGTTATAATTTACATCTGATAAAGATCTTGTACACAAAATATGTAAAGGACTGTGATTACTAAATACTAAAAATGAAAACAATGTAATTAAAAATGAGCATAATATATGAAGATATATTACTACATAGTTTAAGTAGCCAATAAGCATATCAAAATATGTCCAACATAATTATTCATCAAGGAGATACAAACGAAATCCACAATGAAATATTATTACTTAACAACAAGAATGACTAGACTTAGAGACTTTGATGATACCAGTAATATTAGGCTATGGAGTAAATGGAACTAATATATTTTTGACAGAAATGCAGAATATTACAGACACTTTGGAAATCCATTGTCACTTTTTCATAAATTTAAAACATCCATTTAAGATGAATTATTGCAATAGTTTTGCCTTTTCCCTGGTTATGGTCTTTATTTTGATGTCCAGTATTAATGTAGTCACTCCAACCTTCTTTTGAAAAATTTCATGGCAAATCTTCTTTTATGAGTTCACTTTTAACTTTTCTATGTCATTATATTTAAGGTTTTTCTTATTTACAATATTTAATTAGTATATTTTTCCCCTTTTGACAAAGTCTGCTTTAAGTTGGTGTGGTTATGTTATTCGTGCTTAAAAGGAATCATGCTGAACTTGATTCTGATATACAGATAACTTACTTTGAATTAGTTTCTTTCAAAGCTTTTTGAAACTATGTTAGAATATGTCCACAGTAACCTTAAGTCTGGAGCTGATTTACCCCCACTGCTGAGGCAATCCCCTCTGAGTACTCTACAGCATCTCCCACATATGATTTCTGCTTATTTGGGTCTCTGGAAAGTCTAATTCTTCCCATGCTATATGAGTTTCAGGAATTTTTGCCTATTGCTTTTTGGTGGTTACTCCTAGGAAGTATACTCCAACTAAAGGCCTGAGAGGACCACATACAGATCTTTGTCCCTCTCTGAGCATCTGTCTCCTGTAGGTTATTCTAGTTGCCTCTCAAAAATTTATCTCTTTGTCTTTCAACTAGTTTAATTTCCTGATTGTTTGAAAAAACATACTAACTTTAGTCCCCATTTCTTATTCATGACAGGAAAGAGAATTTGGTTCTTAATATTTCAGTAAACAATAATTGACACCTCTTTAAACTGTTATATTAGCAGCAATTAGGAATTGTTTTTGAAAACTGCTAGTTATATCTGTCTCTTTCCAACAGTTCCTTAAGTAGCATGAAACTCAACTAATCATATAAAATACTCTTCATTAAGGTTGATCATAAAGCAATTCTTGGAGAGGCTCTGTTTGTGTATATATATACACACACAAACAGAAAAGTGTATATATATAAGTAGAAAAGTAAATGGCATTAGAAGAAAACAGAGTGTAATATTCAACCATTAGTTATTGAATTTTAGCCAATTATTTTCTAATAATTAGAATTGAGCAATGAAAAATACATATTTGTTTTTATAATTTTCCACAACATAGGTCAATAGTGTAATGCTTAATGATTAATTTGGTAAATGCCAGGAACACATTTTAATAAAATGTGCAAACATTCCTGATCAAACCTCTTAGAGAAATAGAAACAATTTATATAACAAAGAATATATGTCAAGACACCATACAACTTCCTACTAAAGGATACAACGCTAAAGGCTTATTGATTGAATTCATAAAAGAGAGAAAACAGTAAATGTAAATGACTCATGAAATATAAGAACATAACATTACTGAAAAATATAAATGGGACTTCATTCATAGAAAACATTAAGCTTTCCTGTGTAGGAATTATAAGTCATGTAAAAATTTTCATTTTCATAATTTTTTTCCATGTATTGAATACATCTATAGTGAAAAGTCAATGGAATTTTTTTTTAATTTTGCAAAAAAATTCTACAGTTCATTTGGAAAAAGTTCTGAAAATAGATTTAAAAAATTTTAAGGAAATGCTAGCACAATTAGGAAGATCTTCAATCATATATTAGAAGAAACTGAAAGATTCAGTTTGTTTAAAATAAGATTCCTATTAGAAATTCGAGTAACTAATCCATGTATCCTAAAGATGATTATTAGCATTTCAAGTCAAGGAGAATGAAATTATTTATTCCATTATGCTCTATGGAAGACTGACTAATGATGGGGAAAGTGAATAAGAAAGCTAATCCATGCTATATGGGTAGTTTTATAGGACCACCATAACAAATCACCACAGATACTGAGTGTAAAAATGCTCCTTACAGTCCTGGAGGTAGAAATATGAAATCAAGTCGTCAATGGTCCATGATACCTCTGAATGTTCAGGGTAGGAATTCTTCCTTGTATCCTGTATCTTCCATGTCCAGAGTTGCTCCGACATGGCTATGGCACCATCACTCTAAGCTCTGCCTCTGCCTTCACATGATATTCTTCTTTCTGTGTCTCTCCACACCCTCTCCTCTTTTTATAGGGACATCAGTCATTGCATTTAAAACCCACCTTCAATCTAGGATGATTTTATTTTAATATTCTTAACTAGTTACTTATACATACAATATTTTAATATTAGATCACATGTGAGATTTTTCAACTCATTATGCTATACTTTAAATAAATTGAAGAAGCAGGATCTTACTCAAGTTAATGAAAATATACAAATAGTACAAAGAATTGAAATATTAGGGATGAACACGATTCAGAATGAATAAATAAAATACCAGAAAGTAAGACCAAGATTATTAAAACTTCAGATATAATGTTTTTCCTGCTTTCTGGATTCTGAATTTGTATTCTAAGGATATAATCTAGCCATGTACTATGAAAAATAGAGACATTTATCGAAAAGATACAAGATAGAAGAAGCAATGTACCTAGGACAATGATGCTTCAGTCCCTTTCAAAGTAGGCACCTTGGGACCTCACACAGTTATCCCCATCGCCATCAGTTGCCCTGTCGTATTTTCCTGAATCTCATCAATGATCTGAAATCTCTTCCCTTTCAAAGGCAATTTTAGTTTGGGGAAAAGCCAGAAGTTGTAGGGCACCAAATCTGAGCTGTAGAGGGTGCTGAGTCACCTAAGTGATTTGGTGTTTCACCAGAAAACTGTGAACCAGACATAATGCATAAACAGACATGTTGTGGTGATGAAGTAGCCAATCACCATTTGCCCATAGCTGTGGCCTTCTGAATTATCCATATAGTGGAGGAATGTTCAAGCTTAATGTGAAATTTAATATAGATTTTTTGCTCTATTCTCTCAGTCATTTTGAAAGCAACAGCTACACAGTACACATGCTCACTCAACAATGTCTACCACCCTCACTGACTAGTACAATGTCACTGTTCAGGCATGTGCATTCCAGTCCATGCTCCTTGGCTGCCAGGTTACATCAATGTCATGCAAACTGTCCTTGCTATATTAGCAATGACTGGACTTTGTCCTGCTAGACCTCATATACATGAGCAAAAAAGAAATGTTTGTTAGTAATTTTTCTACTAAGTATAATTATAACATCAAAACCCAGGACATTTTTAAAAGGTAATATTTAAATTATTTTATACCTGTACAATAAATGGAAAGTTAAATGATATTTAAAAATGGTACTAGCTTTATAAAACATGCATTATTTAAATTAAACAAAAATTTAAAATCAATAAATAAAATGCAATTTATGTATATGCTGGAAAAAATTAAAATAACATGACTTTTATTAAGAGAAATAAATCTTAGTTCATAGTCTTAGTAAGTTTAATTAAAAATACCTCTTTAGTTAGTATTTTATTTCTTTTAGTTTAATTGATCTCATTAGGCATCCTATAATTATAGATAACAATATTTTCAAAGATTTTAGCATAGGCTATAATACACACTTATTTTATTCTTCTCTCTCTTGAACATTTAAAGTTATATTTTTAGCTGTAGCAATGTATATTTGTGTATTTTTCTTTTTAATCAGTATCACTAGAACTTAACCATTCCCTTATTTTGTTGTTGTTGTTATGCTGTTTAAAATGTTTTTTGTTATTGCTTATAAATGAGCTGTTTAGGAATCAGAAATCTGTATGCACATATTTGGGTAATTACGGCATGGTGGTCAGTGAGATCAAACACAGTTTAGGAGACTCCATGCTCTCTCCCTGGGAATGGCTCTAGCCAGAGAAAGGATGTATCAGTAATCTGACATGTTTGGCTATCCTAAGCAATTACCTTGGGGGTCACATGCAGGTGGTATGTTCAGGTAATACGTGGTTGTTATTGATAACATCTATTGCAAATGTAGTCCCATTAGTAGAATTCATCCAAACTAGGAAGACAAAACATGTGGGTGATGTGTATGAAAAAGTGAACACAGAGATCCAAGTAATTCAGCTATAAGGTCTTTTCACAAGCGCTGAAATCAAGAGAAACACATTTCCCTGCTAATTTTAGAGTGGAGAAGTAAGCACCACTGTTTAACACAGTGGAGTCAAAGTGTTAAAAAAATATGGCATGAGCAGGAAATGAATTGTTGCTCTGGAACAAAGCATGGTGATGCCAGGTCCCCAGTGGTGTGGAGAAGAAATTGAAGCTTCTGAGAGAGATGCTGCTGTGTGGGTGAGCAGTCAAACTCTGAGAGATATGTGCTGGCTACCAATGGTGAGATTTTTCTTTTATGAGATATTGCAGAGTTTGTTTTGTATAGCTGTATACTCACTGCTTTTTTAACTATTCTTTAATAAAATTAACTTTTATGTATATATCTAAAATAATATTTTTTACTATGGAAACAATTTCACATGAAAAAGCATACATTCACTTAAGAGTTTCAAAAAGAAAAATATATATTAACTAGTATTACTTAAAAGGTGCAATGATATTTTAAAATCTAAAATACCAACACAGTAATTCAACTTCCACTGCTTAACATCAGAGTAACAAGGAAATATAAGCTCTCACAAGTTCAAACAATAAACAATTCTGAGCCTGAATCCTAGCAGAAAGGCAAGATAACTCCATAACAAATGAGTCCCTGAACATAGAAGAAAGACAATAAGTGAAAAAATTACAAGGAATTTGTACTTTGGATTTTCTTTTGTTCAAAATAGTGTCTTAGGAGTCAGGTGCACTATCAATAAATTTCTAGCTCTACTATTTACTAGTTTTGTGTCTTTTCTCAAAATCATGTGTATGCTTCTTTTGTCTTGTTTGTAAAATAGCATCAGTACCTATATCATTGGAGTTTTATAAATATTATATGATGACAAAAGTTATACAATCAATGAACCTAGTGACTCACTAAAAATTACCAAAATAGGAACTATGATTAATATATAAAGAGTCTAAATACTAATCAATAAAATAATTAATGACATTTATCCTACTACAGGGTAAACTGTAATGAGGTCTTTTTGATTTCCTGAAGAAGAATCTTCTCTTAATTTCTCATGCTGCAAGAAGTTATGAAACCTCTTGGATGTTTAATTAAGAATTCCCAATATCCCTGTTATAATTACAGAAAACAGAGCCTGTGTTATTATGAAGTATGCAGAACACGTTTCATAAACCAAGTTTTAAATGAGGGTAGAGTCAGAGGTCCCTGAAGGCCATTAGCAATGAGCCCACTGCTAAGTAGAATAACCTCAGAATTGCATTAGGTGCTTTGATCAAACATAAAATTCTCTTGTTAAACAGCCATAATGAAAGATCTCATTAACTGTGGGATAGGTGTGTGTGTGCGTGGACCTGCATAAGATCAAACTCACAATTAGCTGAGTAATTATCTGGTGTTTACGTTGTGTGTTGAGACAGCTTCCTCCTTGGTCTGGATTTAGGTTAGGTAATGAAAATTCATTGGTCTCTTAAACTTGGGGTTCAGGAGCTGTTATTAATAGTTTTTACATTCTATTAATTCATAATTTAAAACTCTGTTGGCTTGTGAGTCCACAAAGATATAGAACTCACCAACTAAAATGAATACTAAGTCCTGAGGAGTCATATCATTCATGTTTAGATGGACAAGTTAGCATTTCTAAATCTTGTCTTAGCTTGTTCCTGGAATAAAGTCAAGAATGCATATATCTTTACTACTAGCAGCATTTTGAACCCAAATTAATCTCCTGGTAAACTGTAGAAGCTTTCTTCAAGTTAGTGATCATCAACACAACAATGATCTACTTTCTAAGCACTTTTTACCATTTCCATTCTATTCTGGACAGTCCAGAACTGACTCCTCATTGAGCATCAATGTCATTAGTGTTGCTAAAGAAGCAGCAGAAAAAGAAAAAAACTATCCCAAGCCTAGCATGCTGATTTCATGGATTCAGAACTAAAATACTGTACTTTAGCTTTTATCACTCTAATGGTTAAAAAACTACAAAAGAAGAGAAACACTAAAAATGCAATCTAGAAAGGGAAGGAGAAATTCTCCTAGAGTGAAACCAGTCTAAACTGTCTTGCATTCCTCTATCCTTCACAGAATATTAAATCTCCTGAGACCGCAGGGAGCGCCGAGCTCATATTAAAAACATGTTTGAATTTCACTTTTTACCTTCCAACTCTCCATCTCAAAAAAACTCATACAATTTTAATTTGGCAGCATCAAAGTAGCTCAGTTTCTTCTAGTAAATAAAATAGTTTGTCTAATTAGAATTTTCTACACAGATTTGTTGTAATATTTGTTCTTTTTTCTTTTCAATAATAGACATATAGACTGAGAATAAAGATTGGTTTGAGAGTAGTAATAATTTTGATACCTAAACATGCCTTAAATTGTATTTTATTTTAGACACCTAAAATTCTTACATCAGCTCCTCCACTTTCCAGTCTCCCTTTATTTTTATAGCATACTGTGATCAAATGCAGCAATATAATTTGTAATTGCAAAAAGCAATTTAAAGTCAAAGATGATGATGCTAAAAATAGTTATTTGACATATACTGAGCCACTGCATTTACGCTTGCTTCAGATGCTTGCATTTCAGCTGGTGGACAAATGTTGAAAATTATGGTAAGATTTTTGAGTCCTATTAATAATAGTTTAATTGTCTTAAAATTCACTATATTAAAATTAAGCCCACAAAAAGAATCATGTGTAATAATAGAGTAGTAAATTATAATAAACATGTTATATCATGACTTGCGTTTTATAAGTTACATGTATTTAGATTGCCACTAGAGGTCTTTTGTTGTAAAATATGAGAAGGTGTATATTCCAGTAATCAGTCTTTACCTATTTTTCCCACTCTCCTTCATTCAGTTGCCCTGTTGTTCTCTGAAACAGGTCCTGTGGAAATTTTATGAATTAGAACGATATGTCCTGCTTCTCAAGCATAACACTGCCCTGATTTTACCTCTGTAACATTTTTGAAAGCACCCAACAAAATTTATAATTATTTGTCTATGTGCATTAATGTTTGGTTAATGTGACTCTCCCATTATATGTGTATATGTTAAATTATAACAATATTTGTTTTATTTATGCATATTAATGCAAGAATAAGAACACTGTGAGGTGTCTCAGTTCAGGGACAAGAGAGTCAAGACATTTGCTATGCACAATTTAAGTTCTAGTATATGATATAAATCTGTGAAAAAGTTAAGTATTAGGAAGACAAAATGTACACATAGAAGAGATTTTTGAACTAGAGATATATTTCAACTCATGGGAGCTGAGGTTCCAGAAATAAAGAATTACATACCTGATTAAGGAAACTGAAAGTCTCTTCAAAACCGTCTAATTTTCAAGGCATTAATGGAATCTGCATTATTATTTTAAAAATAAACAGTGAGTACCTCTGGTTTCCACTGCATGATACAGATAGCTAAAAGAAATGTGGCTCTCACTATGCAATAAAAAGATTAACTTTAAATTCACTTTTGTTTTAACCCATAGACATTTAAGGTCACAGAGCAGCAACTAACCCTAAGTCAAATAGAGACGGAGACCTACAGGGAGAGAGAAAATTGAAGTACTTGTTCGCATAAAGTAGAATGTAACTGAACACAGGTATGCAAAATTACAGTAGAAGTTTTGATGACTTTGCTGAACATCGAAGTCAAGCTGGTGAGACAGTGTGAGACCCCAGGGGGCTGTTGAACTCCCAAAACCTTTTGCTTGTTCTTTGTGAACCACTGCATTCTCACCGAATGAACCAGTGTGGTGACCTTGGGGAGAGAAAGAGAAGCTGTATGTGAAGGGCAAGAAACTCTGCTCAGATTCATCTCCCCTATATCTTCTTTGTGGGGAGGGGCCTGAACTGGAGGGGAAAAGAAAAACAAACAATGGTTTCCTTGGATTTCAGTATAAACTATTGGCAGCCAAGAAAGGGAACAAAGGGGAAGATATCCTGTTTCTGATGGAGAAGCAAGTTTATAGACTGGATTCATAATTGTAGCTAAAGAAAGAGTAAGAAGAAATAAGAGGTTGGTACCTCCAAGTTCCCTGGGCAAAGTGCTTGACAAAAGCTTAGTCTAATCAGAATAAGAGACCCCGGCTACCAAGCTAATGAGCCATAAATAACAAGTAACAGAAAAAAATAAGGAAATATCAGAAGTAAAATAAACAAAATTAAAATAAAATTCCTTTTTATAGGCTTAATTACTGTGAAACATTACCAACCATCTAAAGCAAAAATAGGGATATTTCATGGGTATTTATAGCATATGTAAAATTAAACAATATGCAACATAGTCCAATGATGGGAGGAAGGTTTTGAAGATCCATTGTTAAAAGCTCCTTAAACTTCACGTTAAGTGCTATTATTTTAATGTAGACTATGTTTAGTTAAAAGACTGTAATTCTTATTTTTAAGGTATAAATAGTATGCCAAAAGAGAAGAGAAAACAGAATACAAAAAGTTCTGAATTAAACCAAGAGAAGGCTTAATTAAAGAGGAGGAAAAAAGCAAAGAACAGTTGGCACAAGTTGAATATAGCCAAGAAGGTGGTTGAATTTAACTGATCATACTAATAATCACATTATACATGAAATATGTAAACATAACAGTTAAAAGACAGATTATTAGACTGAGTAAAGACACAAGGATCACCTGCCTGTAAGAAATTCAGTATACATATAAAAGCATAGATTAAAATATAAGGAATATTGCTGATAAAGCTATATTAATATAAGATAAAGTAGATTTCCATATTATACAGAATAATAGTCCCTTTAAAGATGATAATGTTCTAATCCCTCAAGTCTGTGAATATGTAATCCTCGGCAAAGGGGTTTTGCAGATGTGATTAAATTAAGACTATTAACATACGGAGATCAGTCTGAGTTACCCAGGTGAGTCCAGTGTAAGCACTAAAGGCCTTAAAAGTTAGAAGAGGAAGATAAAAGAGTTAGAAAATGAAACATGGGGATGAAAATGGAGGTCACAGAGAAAGATTTACAGAGGCTAAACTGCTGCCTTTGATGAGAACAGAAAGGAATGAGACAAAGAAAGCTGCCAGCCTCTCAAAGCTGGGAAAGGAAAGGAACTACTCTCCTCTAAAGGCTTCAGAAGGAATGCAGCTCAAATATTGTCAGATATAAGGATGCACATTGTATTATATATGTAAGACATAACAATATTAATTGTATGTGAACCTAACAAAGTTTCAAATACCTGAGGCAAAACTGATAGAAGTGAAGAAAGACAAATTAAGATTATAATACTAGACTTCAAAAATCTTCTTTCAGTCATTAACGATACCATAGGTCAAAGATTGGTAATATGGTAGGCGATCTTATCACCACTACCAAATAACTAGAGATAGCTATGATGTACAGAACAATGTGGACAACAGCAGAATACACATTCTTTCACATACACATGGAACGTTCTCCAATGCAATCCATGTTAAGAGCCATACAATTAACGTCAACTACCTAAAATAATTAAACCATCCAAAAAAGTGTTCTCAGATTCTAACATAATTAAACTAGAAATAAGCATGAGAAAGATATGTAGGAAATACCAATACAATTAGAAATTAAAAACACTTCTAAATAACCCATAGATCAACAAGAGATCTCAGAAGAAATTTTAAAGTATTTTAAATTAAAGACAAATGTAAACACAATATCAAAAACGTGTAATGTAGCTAATGCAGTGTTTAGAAATAAATTTCTAATGATGAGTGCTTGAATTAAAAAACTATAAAGGTCTCAAATTAGTAAACTTAGCTCCTACTTTAAGAAGCTACAAGAATAAATTGAAATAAAATTAAATAGCAAAATAAACCCAGAAAAGAAGAAGGAAAATAATTGACTTTAGTTCATTCAGACACATTTTGACCTTCTTATCTCCAGAACTACAATGTAATACATTTGTGTTTAGTTATTAAATTTGTCAACAAAATTTGGAAAAAGTTGTGGTTAGAGAACAGTGGATGTTAGAAGCAGAATGAGATTATTTTAAATTTCTGACATTCGACTTGTTACTGGTTACTCTTTTTCTTTGAGCAGTATCCCTTTGTATGATTAGTATTAAGCCCTAATATTAAAAGCTTTGTGAATCTGTGACTTTGAATAGTCATGAAAGTCTGAATATGTGATATGAGCACCAAATTGGAAATGTGGAGAGAGCAGTGGGTATCAATATTTAAACTCTGAGCTCTATTGTAAGCTCTGGCATTTTTTGTGTGTGTGTCAACCCTGCAAACCATTTGAGCCTTTCATAGTTGACCATTTCCAAAATACTTTTGTTACAAATTCTTAAGCATTTTTAGAGACCTATGCAATGTGAAAGTGCTTTGTGTAATATTTGATTTGATGCAAATGCTTTATTTTTAAAGTAATTAATTACTTTTGCCCAGGTGTCCTTTGTGTGTGTGTGTGTAAGAACTCTTCTAGGTCTGACCTCATGTCACGTGGTTCTAGAGGAGGTCAGTGACTGCATTCATCTTCCACAGCACCATTGGTGAAAATGTTGCCACGGAACCTCCTCTACTTCCAGATTAATGCAATTCCTTCCCTAAAAACTTTTTAAAAGCTGAAACAGTAATTTATTTTATTTATGACCACATAAATTTTTTATTCATTTATTTCTTTTAACTAATTTTGAAATTGAATCTAAAGAATGTAAATCTTTCTATTAGATGGTGAGGCTGTAAAGATGTGATCTAGAAGGTACAAAAACAATAGCAACGACAACAAAACAGCATGCAGAGTCAGACTGCTATTAAAATAGGAAGAATGTCTCTGGTTAAGAACAAATTGACAATAACAAGAAGGGAGGTGGGAGTGGATAATGAGGGGGGGATGGGGAAGGGTTTTCAGGAATATCTATAAAGGTCACATGAACAAAACCAAATGGACATAGGACCAAGGGTGGGAGGTGGGGATGGCTGGGGTGGGGAGAGTGGTGGGGAGAAAGTTGAGACAACTGTATGTGAACAAAAATTAAAATATTAAAAAATTAAATTAAAGCCTAGTAAATAATATGCCTTTAATAATGTTAAAGGGAATATAAAAGGGCAATGGATATCATAACTGATCCTCTGGATTCTGCTATAGTCTACCTAAGATGGCAAAGAAAAAAAAGAGAATTAGTGACTGAATAGAAGTTACAGATAGCAGAAAAACAGGAATAATGCTCGCATTGGTAGCCTTTGTTTTTTGTCCTTAGGGTCCAACTGAACTCTCGCTCTTCAGATGGTTTCATTTGCTGAGCCAAAGAATTCTTCTTTGGGCCTAAATTGAATCAGATTGAGCTTTGGTCACCCACAAGCAAAAATGATCTCACAGAATTATGAGAACAGACTCAACCATGTTTGACTTGCTGGTGTGATTTAGGCAGCTGCTGCCAAGAATACTGCTGCCTGAAGATGGTAAACTTTGTTGTTGATTACAAATAAATTTGATAGGTATTAGGTGAAAGGATAAAGATGTTTTAGTTGACACTATCACTTTTTATCCATAATGAAAGCAGAAGATTATGGCAACAAATCAGAGCTGTATTTTCAAAGATAACATCCTAAAAGGAAATCTGGGTCTGCCAAAATCATTCCCTGGAATCCCCTGACAAACAGTGTACACAACCCTTAGGCTATTAGAGCTCACCCAGCATAGTATTGAATTTTCATTGGTTTATTTTTTATAATAAAAAAGGTCAGAAAAATGCTGTGATCTTTTGGAGTATAACTGATATAACACACATTTATATACTTTTCCTTAGGTCTAGTTCATGGGAGATGCTATTTAAATATTTGCACTGTAAATAACAAAAATGTTATTTTGATATTTGTTAGCACCTTTTATTTATTTATTATTTCTAATTATTTCTGTTGCATTTTAAAGTTTAAATTTTGGCTTACTTAGTTTTTGTATTTTTCTCTTTTTTAATAAATAGCCTTCTTATTTGTACTTAAATTGTATTAGAGAGTGAAAAAATCATTATGATGTGTAACACATTTTTAGAAAGTTAATCAATTGTCTATTTTACAAAAATTAATTTCATTATGGATTGCTGTAATAAAAACCTAGACTCTTTAATTTTCAAAAAATGACATAATATTCAATTTATTTTAAGTAATAAGTAAAATCTTAGCATGGATTTAAAAACATAATATAATAAATATAAACATGCAACTTTATGTCTGCTAAGCAGACATTTCTGTTATAATATAAAATATCAACCATATATCTAATATATTATGTGAAAGTGTCAGAAACACTCTACTTGGGAAAAAAGAAAAAAAACCTTTTTACAAATCAACTTAAAAAATATGCTTCTAATTTAAAGGAAAATTAAAGTGTCAATTGTCTCCTTATGAGAATGTCCAGACTATGCCCTTTGATCCTTCAAAATATAATTCAAGTAAACTCATCAAGGATGCAATAAGCATATTGCTTACAATAAAAGTAACAATTTTTTTAAGACTAGAAGGATCAGACACAAGGATAGAAATCAAAAGATTTAAGTAGGGCATAACTTTATTCATTATTAATTTTATCCATTTATCCATCCATTTTTCATTGGATATCTTAAATTTTATAGGTTTACAATCATACCTTCAAATAAAAATAATTTTACCATATTTTATTAACTTTAAAACTCTCAATTATTTATATTTTCTCATCAGATAGCCTTCTTATTCCAGAATACAGTATGTAAAAAAAGAAGAACAGTGATAACTAGAAATCTTGACCAAGATGTGGAAGCAGTACTAAAGTTGTATATTCTTTAAAAAAATTTTTTTTTAATTTATTTATTTTTAGAGAGAGAGGGAGAGGGGATAAAGAGAAAGAGAGAAACAGGGATGTGTGGGAGAAACTTTGATTTATTGCCACTCCTACATGCCTTGACTGGGGACCGAACCTGCAACCCAGGCATATGTCCTGACTGGGAATTGACCCAGCCACCTTTTGCTTTGCAGGACAATGCCCAACCAACTGAACCACACTGGCTAGGGAGGTATATACTCTTTCTAATTGGGTCTTAGAAATATATTCATTAACAATTATCAGTGGATTCCAATAATAAAATTATCTGAAAAGGAAATGAGTAAAACAAGTCTATTGCACAGACCTTGGACCCTTCATTCTATTTTAAGGTTAATAAGGGAAATCACATAAAAAATAATTTGAATTTTTCTTAGTTTATTTCCAAATTTTTATAGCTTTAATATCAAAATCATTAAAATTCCTATTAATATTGCCTATTATTAAGTATTTGTAAGTAAATCAATACTAGGTTCTTCTATATGATATGTTTTTTCTACTGAATCATAAGATATTAACATAAGATATGTGTGTGCATGCATATGTACCTGTTCTGGTGTTAATGATTAAGAACATCAACACATTAAAAATATTTGAAGGCATTTTCTTATTTTCTATCCAACTCTAATAAATTGTTTAATAAAACTTCATAAAATAATTTTATGAATTATTTTAACACAATTTTAGAAAATCTCATATATACCTTCTTCTTTCTTATTTTCAATCTTCCTTTCAAATACAGGGATGGGAAAAAGTAGGATTACAGTTATGAACATATAAATAATATACAATTAATAAATAATAATACAAGAATAAACTCTGTTTCACGTACCTACAACTGTGAACCTACTTTTGCTCAGCTCTCCATATCCTTCATACTATAAACAAAATGGGTATACCTTAAACTGTCATAAATTATCACATTGTTTTAATCTAAATAGGTTCTTTTTAACCTTAGCTGATGGTTCAGGGAATCAGCACTAACATATTATGCCATCTTAAAAGAACGACCCATTAAAATGTTGAGCAAGATCATCTCAGCAACATGTGACAGAAACAATTTTTTTTTGGTTACAGCTCTCAAATTCTGTAAAAGGGCTTTTTTTTTTTACATAAGTATTTCTGTGTTACAAGACATTTAAATCATGTAATCATTAAGTACATTTTGCAAAAGAATCCTAAGTTCACATGGTGTTATAGATCTTAAATTACTTATTTTGGACAGATTGTGCAGGGCACAATTGGATATGAATTTCAACACTTTATGATATCAGAATTACCCTTCACTGACTGCACCTGACCAAAGGCAGAAGATTTATCATCTAAGAAATGTATACCAGGGGAAATAATCATTGTAGTGTCTTTGATGCTAAAAAATTAAATATACTTAAAGTGGGATGGACTTTGTTTTCTGTAATTGATCTGTTTGTTGTTATTGTTGGACCTATAAAACATTGACAGTTACTTTGTTATTAGTCTCATGTAGTATTTACTTTTTAAATAATTAAGACACGCCACTGTATTTCTATTACAATACTAATTTTAAAAATTTTCTCATGATCCTCCAATTAAACTAACTCTCAGTATGCATACACAAATCAAATAGATACTGCTGATTTTTTTCCTTAATTAAAAATTTCCCTGAGTACATATTATTTGATTGTATTTATTAATGTTATCACAATATGGTACATTAGGGATAAACATAATTATAAAATAAATATAATCATATAAGTTAATACCTGCATATACTTCTAGATATACTGATACTTTATACTTTACAGCTGTCTGTAAATGATAGACCATTCATGCCTGCAGCTTTATTCCTTCGGACCATACAAAGGGTAGTTATTTCCTTATAGAGAAGTTTAATATTTATACTGTCAATGTTTTTGCATAATTATTTTTATTTGAAGCATAATTGATAAGAAGTTATAGATTTTAAAGGCTAAGATTAATGATATCTGACCAGGCATAATTATTTCTGTAATTTCTTTTTTCATTCTTCAGTGAGGACATTTCTCATACTAGTAGCTATTCTTTTCCTTAAAAGGCCTATAGTTAGAAAATATGGGTTTTGTTAGTGATTCAAAATTTATCTCAAGATCAAAATTCTGAATGTGCATATGTGAGCTATTATGATTATACTGAGAAAGATATTCGAAGTGTTATAATATTTCATTTTGCAAAATTAATTCAATTCTTTCCAAATGCTCTTACTATAAAATTAAATTTTAATGTAACATCTTTATAAAATGTTTAAGGCTTAGTGAAGTCAAATGATCTTGGTATAATGGTTTGAAAATCATGCATTATAGTCTGATAAGAGATATAGAAGGAGGTAATTGCTAAAAATATAAATTGTACACATTTTACAGAAATGTGTATATAGTACTTTCAGTTGCTCTTATTTTTCTGTTGTTAATGAGTTAGCGAAAATGTCTTCCTGAGAAACATATTTAATAAATAAAAGTGTTTGGTAACTAAAGAAAGACAGCTGTGCAAACAATAAGGCAGATAGATGATGTATTGTGGAACTGTGCACCTGACACCTATGTAATTTTTTTTAACTAGTGTCACCTCAATCAATTAAATAAGAGGAAAAAAATGTCATATTTTTCAACAACAAATTTATTTATACCCCTGCAAAAGTAGAAAATTCTGGTGAGTAAAATAATATCTAACCTTACCACCTACAGGTGTCTACCTTCAATGCAAAACACAGAATTACATGCTGGATGGTAGAACCATTAGAGTGAGCTGGCTGGGATTTTATCTGTTTTCAGGACCATCTACACTTTGTCTTCAAGACTGATTTTCTTTGACATATAAGTGGTAACAGTTGTTGTTTCAGTCAAAATTTTGACCACAGAAAACCATGGTTATCTTAAGTGAAAAATGAAATGACTGAACAGGAATTAGGGAGTCACAGAGTCACTGGGAATCCTGGGGAAACAGACTTGGAAAGAAGCAGAACACAAGGCTTTTGAACCAGGACCAGTATCGGGCCACAACAATGTCCTATTGATGAGTTTTTACTCATACATGTTGTTTGCATTTCTAATGTAATCACACTTTATAGAAATGCTCTAAATACTTTTCATTTAATACCTCCTGCATTTATTTCCACTTCCAAAATTAAACATCAACAGTAGACATCTTAACTGATACTCATCTAACCTACTTATAAGAGTAACAACTGTAAACCTTCAAAACTATTGTCTCCGGCTTGCTAGTGAGTTTGGATGGATGGTCTGGTCTCTCCATGGCAACCCTGGACACATCTGCTCCAGTGCTTACCATGTATAATCAAATGAATTGTGAGCCTTCACATTGCATGTGTTGAAGCTCAAATCACCAATGTAAACCATAGGTGAAGACAGGGGTTTTAGGAGGCAAAAAGTTTAAATAAAGTTTTAAGGGTGGGCCTCTAATAAAAGATTGTTGACTTTCTAAGAAGAGGAAAGAGAGCTTTCTCATTTTCTTCCCATTAACTCTCACTTAGAGGTCCAGTGAGTACAGAGGGAGGAGGTGGCTGTCTGCAAGCCAGGAAGAGAGGTCTCACCAGGGAATTAATTCACTGATATTTACCTTGATGTTGGATATTGCACCTCAAGAAGTATGAGACAATACATTTCTGTTGTTTAAGCTACCCAGTTCATGGTACTTTGTTAAGGCAGCCTGAGCAGACTAATACAGAAAGAAAAAATATGCTAGGTGTTTGCAGTACTATATCATGTGATAACTGCATAAGCCAATGGAACTTGAATACTCAACTGTTTGAAAGTTAACTGAGAAACATTCTATAATTTTTCCTCAAAAGAATGTTGTCATTTTAGGCAGGTAAAGCAGGCAACTATAAAACCCTAGAAAAAAAATCTGGAAATTTTCTCCATTTACATTTTTAAAGAGATTTCTTAAAATGGTTCCATTTTAAATAAATTTAACCTAAGAATCTTGAAAGGTTTGTTATTTGTAGATTATGTAAGATTTGATGTGAAACTGTAATCAGCAGACTAATCTTCTCTTCCCTTTCCTGAAAATATTCATAAGTTAAAATAGTATATGAATATATATAGTGTGTTATGTATTATACAATCTCAAACTAACAAGTAAGGATATCTTTAAGCTACAGCATTTTTTTTTGTTAATTTCCATGTATTAGTTGGGTATGGCTCCCCTAACAAAATATCAAAGGCTCTGCTAGACTTAGTTGTCCCTTGAACTGTGTTGTCTGTGTCCTTATCTCCTTTTCTTATAATGACACCAGTCAGATTGGATTAGGCTGACACAAATGACCTTATTTTTTCTTAATTGCCTCTGAAAGGAACTGTCTCCTAATATTCACATTCTGAGGAAGTAGGGTTAAGACTTCAACATACGAACTTGAAAGACACAAACATTTAACTCAAACATCATGCCCAAGTAATTTTGTGATTGTAAACAATATTCTTCTAACATTAAAAAAATAATATTATGTTCTTATATTCAAGTCAGACACACTTGTCTTAATTGAATTTTAAAACCTCTTACCAATTGAATATGTATATACTGCATATATATACTGATTGAATATAATATATATGTCAATTGATATATATATATTCAATCAGTATATATAGAGAATATATATTGGAATATATAGAATATATATTGGAATATGTATATATACCAATTGTACATATATATTCGTGTGTGCGCGCGCACACACACACGCACACACACTCTGGCAGAAATAAAGCCTTCTTGAATAAGCATTGTGAATAGGATAATAATGTGGGTATAATAATTTATAGTTTTAATTTGAACATTTCACCTAAAATTTCATATGGTGTGTTTGAGTGTGATGTTGTTACGTTACAGAATTACATGCTTATTGTTTTTAATAAAAGATTTTATAATAAAAATGGGTGTGTTGGAACCTATATATATTTATTATTTTATTTTGTTTTCTCATCATTTATCTCTATTATATTTTTATTTATTATATTTCACTGAGAATAACTGAGGGTGACCAAGGTTACCAGCAATTTCATTTTCTTAGTTGGTATACTAACTTCATAAAATATTTTGCCTGGTTACTCAATTTATTTTTTGTTGTAATTTGCAAGGATCCTTTATAGGGTAAGAATATTAATCCTCTTTTCTCTGCCTTATAAATTTTAAATTCTCTAATTTTTTATGTTTTATTTCATCATATATTTTTTCTATTAAAATCACTTGTATCTTAATATTTAAAATTCAAGTCATGTGTCCTGTTTTGGCTTTATGGTAATTTCTTCTTGCTGTTCTGGAGATTCTAACTAGTACAGTATAGCAAAAAATCATAAAATTATATATATTTGTTATTTATATTTATATAATTATTTATATTTTTATTACATACATATAAATTATCTACAATTTAAATTAATACATTTAATAAGATCAGTGGATAAAAGAGTCAATATACAAAAATCAATTGTAGATTTTTATACATATAGGACAATTAGAAAACAAAATTTTTAAACTCTAATACATACAATAACATTAAAAAACATTCACTATTGTGGCATAAATCTAAAGAAAAATGTGAGGGATTTCTACACTTAAAACATGACATATCTGGAGAAAGACAGATGGAAACTTCAGGCAAGGCGAGAGCACCAGTGGATGAGCTGCCATTAGTGAGGGGAGCCCCGGAAAAGTACGAGAGCAGAGGGCAAGAAGGGAAAGAGCAGAGTTACACGCTGAGAATCTGAAGAATGAAGATGATGTAGACACTGGGCTATCAGGATTCTGGGCTCTACTTATAATATCCCTAACTGCCGAATTCTCCTGCTGCATCTCGGACAGTGACTTTGATTCTTTTGAACCAGGCATGTGTCCTCTTACTCCTCTTTTGCTTGCCAGGTTCAAGAAATTTACTGGACACTCTTCATATATGGGCTATAGCATGGCAATTTTAACTGCTGTTGTTGCTCTTACTATATAGCATGGCACCTCATGTAATCCAACATTGAAGCAATATCCTTGGCAAAACTTAATCATGATTGCTTTGGAATAACAAGGAAGACAATCATCGCCTACTCCAAAAGCCGAGAAACCTGCTGTATATTATGTGATTCAGGCACCTGCCATATCATCATTATGGAAGAACTTCTTAAACATTGTTCTAAAACCTAGGTATTGCGACAGCTGAGTATTGGTTCAAGTAATCTCTTAAAATTTCTTAAGATTTTAAAACTGTAAAATTACTTCATCTCTTTACTTCTATGAGTGTTATTTTTCTAAGTTGTAGAAAGCATTTTTATGGAAATCAAATGGGAAAACTTGAGTACAGTACAATCCCTACCTTTCCATGTATATACTACATCTTTCCTAAGAAATACTGATTACAGTTTGAGACAGAAATATATCTTAAGTATTAATTATGTCAGGGAAGCAACCAATGCTCGCCAGTTTGACATTTCATAGAAGCTATTTTTAAATCAGAATATTTAGCTTTTGATATTTTTTTAATTAATAGAAGGTTCATTTATACTTTTAAATATATTTTATTGATTAAACTATTATAATTGACCTATTTTTTCTCCCTTTTATCCCTATCTGCCCTGCACCCCCTCCCACCAGCATTCCCCCTCCCTTAATTCATGCCCATGAGTCATACATATAAGTTATTTGGCTTCTCTATTTCCTATACTATTCTTAGACCCTTCCAGTCTATTTTGTGCCTACTAGTTATGTTTCTTATCCCCTGTATGTTTCCCCCATTCTCCTCCCTCCCACTCTCCACTGACAGTCTTCCGTGTGATCTCCATTTCTGTGATTCTGTTCCTGTTCTACTTGTTTGCTCAGTTTGTTTTTGTTTTTTAGGTTCAGTTGTTGATAGCTGTGAGTTTGTTATCATTCTACTGTTCATGTTTGTGATCATCTTTTTTTCTTAGATAAGTCCTTTTAACATTTCATATAATAAAGGCTTGGTGATGATGAAATCCAAATTTTAATTTGGCCTTATCTGAGAAGCACATTATCTGCCCTTCCATTCTCAATGATAGCTTTGCTGGATAGAGTAATCTTGGACGTAGGTCCTTGCCTTTCATGACTTTGAATACCTCTTTCTAGCCCCTTCTTGCATGTAAAGTTTCTTTTGAGAAATCAGCTGATAGTCTTTTCAGAACTCCTTTGTAGGTAACTCTCCTTGTCTCTTGCTGCTTTTAAGATTCTCTCCTTATCTTTAATCTTGGGTACTGTAATTATGATATGCCTTGGTATGTTCCTCCTTAGATCCAACTTCTTTGGGACTCCCTGAACTTTCTGGACTTACTGGAAGTCCATTTCCTTTGCGAGATTGGGAAAGTTTTCCTTCATTATTTTTTCAAATAAGTTTTCAATTTTTTGCTCTTTCTCTTCTTCTGGCACCTCTATGATTCAGATGTTGGAACATTGAAAGTTGTCCCACAGGTTCCTAAGCCTCTCTCTCTCTCTTTTTTTTTTTGAATTCTTACTTCTTCATTCTGTTCTGATTGAATGTTTATTTCTTCCTTCTGTTCCAAATTATTGACTTGAGTCTTGGTTTCCCACCCTTCACTGTTGATTCCCTTTATATTTTTCTTTACTTCACTTTGCATAGCCTTCACTTCTTCCTGTATTTTGTGATCATACTCAATCATTTCTGTGAGGTTCCTGATTACCAGTATTTTGAATTCTGCATCTGTTAGGTTGGCTATCTCTTCGTTGCTTAGTTCTTTTTCTGGAGTTTTGATCTGTTCTTTCATTTGGGCCATCTTTCTTTGTGTTGGTGCACATATTAGGCTGTAAGCAGCAGAGCCTTAGGTATTCACCAGGGTGGTGCAACCCACTTCCCTGCCCTGTGACACTATATGTAGGAGAGGAGTCAGAGAGGGGAAAATGGTTCTTGCTTGGCTCTTACCCCACTTTCAGTCATTTTCCCAATTATAAACAAGCAAATTGGGCCCTTCTGGTGTTTATTTCCAGGTGAGTGATCTCATGTGCATTCTAAGACCCTGCAGTTCTCTCCAAGGAACTCTCCTGTGAGGCTGGGAGTTCCTTCTGCCTCCACAACCTCCATAGGTTTACAGCCAAAGGTTTTGAAGGTTCATTTCCCTGTGTTGGAATCCTGTGTTGCCTAGTCTATCTTGCTTTCCAGTTGTTCCTCCTGGTATATATACATGTGAGTATGGGGCCATGTAGTTCACCAGCCACTGTCTTGCTGAGCCTTCTCTCCACCCCAGCTGAATACCCCTTTCTGTCCCTTCTGCCAGTCTGGATGAATGTTTCTTATTGAAGTCCTTGGTTGTTGAACTTCTGTACATTTCGATTTTCTGGCAGTTCTGGTTGTTTTTGCTTTTAAACTGGTGGTTATCCTTTTTACAGTTGTGCAAGAAGGCAAAGTATATCTACCTATGCCTCCATCTTGGCTGGAAGTGCATTTATATTTTTTAATGATGCATAGTTTATTGTGTAGTTTTTTAAACATATTTTTCTTTTACATATTGAATTTGAATGTTTTTAAAATTGCTATATCGGGACAAGTAAAAGCATTCTTTAGCTGGTGCAAATCTAATACCTACCATTTTAATAGGTATTTTTTATTTTATAAAAATGTATTAACCTTAATTTAAAATTAAGTAAATCTTTTTAACAAAAAAGTCTGTAAGGGGGTAACATATAATCCATTAAAATATTAAGAAATTTGAAGCCTTGGCTTGTATAGCTCAGTGGATTGAGCGCAGGCTGTGAACCAAAGTGTCGTCAGTTCAATTCCTGGTCAGGGCACATGCCTGAGTTGTGGACCAGGTCCCCAGTAGGGAGTACATGATAGGCAACCTCACATTTATATTTCTCTCACTCTCTTTCTTCTTCCATTCTTCTCCATAAATAAATAAATAAATAAATAAATCTTTTAAAAATACTGAGAAATTTGGAAAAAACTAATGCATGACATATCAATTAGTCAACATATTCAAGGACTTATAGAATATTTGATGTTAAAAATAGCAAGTTATATATATTCATATATATAATACAGGGCTATCCTATAGTCAGAGAATATGTATTATATTACAATGTGAATTAGATAATGTTATATATTTTACATATGATATATATTTTCAAACTGCCACATTAAAATTTATGATTTAAATAAAATAGAATTATAAAAATTGTCATCACTAAAGATTCATAGGCCATATCAGATTATAATGGTCAATAAAATAGAAATTTGTATTGGGTTTATGTTTTATAATTAAATAATTCTTCTTTTAATAAAGACATTGTTTGAATACTAATTTACTATCTTAGTTTCCTATTGTAAAACAATGTTTGTATTTGCCTTGTTTGGTATTACCTAACATTTCATTTTTACACTTTTCAATTCATGGTTTTCTTTTCTCTGAGTCTACAATTAATGTTTTTTTGAAGGGGCAATTCAGTCACTTATCATTTATTTTTGTAATAGATGTATCTGTTTATATTTTTTAATATTTACTATTTTGTTCCACCCTCTTTTTCTTTTTCAAAAGTTTCTATTTGTCTTTGGAATTAAGAAAACTCACTCAACTTAAATATGCAATTTTATTTTCATTTTTTCCTAAAAATAGGTGTTTTACTGAAAATTTAAGAGCTCTGGGATAGTTAAAATTTAATTTTGTAGTTATTACTTAATTATTTCTTAATTTTCTCTTCTGGAACTGTTTTAGGTATTTTTTCCTCTATACTATGTCTTCTTATCTCTTATTATTGTAAAATGTCTCTCTCTCTCCTTGTTGTTAGATATTTTCTTCTTCTGACATCCATAGGTAATAAACTTTTCCCTTCATTTATTTAGTTTTTCAAAAATGATGTTATTGTCCTCATTAGAAATAATTTTTGATATTGTACATTAAATATACTTGACTATCTCAATTCATTCTGTTAAAATTTTCTCTACTTTTATAAATTAACTTCAATATGGCTGAGTCCAAAATTTTTTCTCAGTCTTTGTTATACATGTTACTGATTCATCGCAAATAAATTACACTTTGTGTTCACCTCATAGTGTTTACCTGTTATCTCAGCTGAGGCAAAGGTAAACAGATGGATGGTGGAATCATTGAAATTTTGTTTGTTATCATCTGACATGTAATGACTTGGACATCTGTCACCCTCTACTGAGATACCAAGATGAAGTCTCTTTGCTCACATTTCACTGCTGTTGCAAGAATTATGTCCTTCCAATCTCTCAGTTTTGGGGCTATTTAATCCACCTGTGCAGGCACATGCCAGGCATGCTACAGTTGGAAGATTTAGGCAATTCTTCCAAGGACTGCTGGCAGTAAACCAGTAGACCGCATTTCTTCACCATGGATCACTCAGCCCAACCTGCAATGGAATTGAAAAAAAATGATAAGATATAATTCAGGCTTTAATGATTAGCAAATAGTTCCCCACATCTCTCTATTGTCTCAGTTTTGATTCAGAATGTTGCAAAATGAATCACCAGACCTCCCTAATCAAGGATATTGGCATAGTAATTTATTTCACTTATTAACATCAAGTGAGACCATAACTACATTTGTGATTACTTTATTCCAAAGTATTAAAATGGAAGAATGGGTCAGTAATGTCTGTGTATTGCTTACTCATTTCACACTGTTTTAGTATTTTATAGTTTTATGTTTTATAATAAAAATAATCCTAAAAATAATCCACCTAGAGGTTGTGTTTGTATCGGTTAACATTTATATAAAAGTTAAGCTAATTTTTCTGATTTCATGTGTTGAAAATTCATATTTTTCCATTAAAGAGTGATATGTTTAACCTATAGTAAATGTTTTATGTGTAATTTTTAATATTGTATTTGCTTTTATTTATCTTCCTAGTTGTAAAGGCAAGACAACACTAATGTAACAACCATTTGGTGGTTAGAACATATTTTAAATATTTTCATCCTATTTTACATCTATAACATGATAAGCTAATTTTGCCATTGCTTTTAATATTGAAAAGTAAAACTTTTTTTGCCTACATACAGGAAAATCAGATATTAGCCAGGTAAGGTATAAAAAAAAAGTATTTCCAATCTGTAACTTACAACAGAGCTGTCCAATAAAAATGTAATGTGAGCCACACCTGGAAATTTTCTAGCAGACACATTTTAAAAGACATTTTAAGATGGAATATGTGTATATATATACACATATGTATATGTATAAAATATATACATATGTGCATCTATAAAATACATATGCATATTTCATCGTAAAATTGTATGTGTGTATATATTTACTTTTCCTACAGCAGTTTAATTTGTGTGATACTTACAATTGTCTTTTAAACTAGTCCATTGTCACTTCCAGATAGTTATTTAGATTTCTGTATATTGGTTATTTTCTCATACTAATCAAGATAAAGTAGTATATCAGTAATGGTTAATACTAAGACTTTTAAATTGCTTTTGAAGTAAAAGAATCACACTGTGATAAGCACAGACTTTTTGTGTAAAATCCTTAGTGGGTCAGACCACTGAAGAGTCTGTTGTAGTTCATAATGGTCAAATTAACCTTCTGTCTACCATAAAACTGACACATGTCATAGAGAAGGTAATAATAATAATGATCATAGCAATAATGATAACAATGTCACAAATTTTTGATACTTCTATATCAGAAATGTTTATCAGTTAGTTTATCTAGTCCTTATAATAAACCTGATAAAATTATTCTTGTTTAGAAATGAGAAAAACAGGGAACAATGTCATTAAATAACTTGAATGCTATTCCACAACTAGTACATAAATAAGGTTTAGTTCTTATTCTTTGTTCCAGTAAATGTGTCTGTGTCTCATTTTCTCTTATTTCAAGTTTTCATTAAGGAAAATATGCCGGTTATAAAGAAATTCAAGGGCCAAAATTAAGTTCCTCTGGCTACTGATAGTTAACTCTTCATCAATAATTGCTGTCTATATACAAGGATGAACACTGAAATAGCATACAAGGGGAAAGATTGTGCCATAGTTCATTAATATCAGAGTGTGACCTTGAATCAAAATGGGATAAGCATATTGTCTCTCCTTGGATGCATAAGAACTAACTACTTATATTGAAACTTTTATCAATTCTATGATATATACCTTGAACTTATTATTTAGTTCCAGGGAGTGGTCCTATTACCAGTCCTTAAAAATGCTCAGGTCAATTTATCTTTAAATTCTAAGAGATCTTGATTTATTATTTAAAAACATGTATTGTGTGTGTGTGTGTGTGTGTGTGGTGTTTGTTCTCTGCATAGTCCATCACTGAAATTATGTTTGAGAGCAATTTTAGTTATTTCAGTTTTTAAACATAAAAATAATCATACTTTCCAAAAAAAATAAAAAACTATTAACAATATCTACTACATTTTTAAAATTTATTTAGTTTTTGGAGAGGGAAGGGAAGCAGAAAGAGAGAGAGAGAGAGAAAGAAACATCAATGTGTGGTTGCTGGGGGTCGTGGCCTGCAACCCAGGCATGTGCCCTGACTTGGAATCAAACCTGCAATGCTTTGGTTTGCAGCCCACACTCAATCCACTGAGCTTCGCCAGCCAGGGCAATATATACTACATTTTAAAAGGATTTCTAAGTACTGTAACAATACTCATTTAATTATGTAATATTTAGCTCATTATTGTAACAATACTAAACAGTGTTGAGTAAGATTTATATTTTACTACTAATGACCTTATACTAAAAATAAATGATTAATGAAACTATATAATTAAGATACACAATAAATGGCAAAAAAAAGTTAGTTAAAATAAAATAAACAAAAATACAATTTAAATTATTTCAAATTGTTTATTTAATAAATGTTTATCAAAAATGTGTTCTCATTCAGGAACTTTACTGGGTAAATGGGAAAAAAGGTATAGACAATAGTATACTTAGTTGAGGGATTTCATTTCATGTCCAGCTGTCTAGAACATATTACACTAATGGTTGAATAGTTTTTCTTCATTAAAAACATACTAGGCAAATGGGGCAACGGTAATTGAACAACAATAAAATAAATAAATTAAATTAAATAAAAAAGAACATACTAGGCAATTCAGAACCCACCCACTGAAGACAACACAATAAAATGTTAATATCATTTGCTTCATCAAACTAATGAGCTCACATAATAATAATTTAAATAGCCAAGACTAGCCTGAGGCACTATGTGTTTGAAAAGGCATATATGAGATGTTTAGTAGTGGTTTAATCAACCTAGGAAACAATGGTGATCCCCAGGACTCACCAACAGTTGGGGACTGACTAAATATTAAAATGCTGCATACTAGGGGTGAATATGAACCAAAAGTAAACATTGCTCATAAGAACTGTGGCCTAGCATCCACTCTTCTGTGTGGCAAAAACCCCCCACCAAATTTATGATTTGAATATATATTAGATTATTGACTATATAATATATTATGTATTGTATATTACATATATTGTACATAGATTATATATAGATTATTGAATATATATAGCACATGTATTAGATTATTAGTGTCCATAGGTTCCTACAGAAAACAAAATAATATTTTCTCTGAAGAAAAATATCATTGTACTAAATCTCAATAATTTCCACAAACAATATTTTTAACACAATTGAATTCAAAGATAATAATTATACACTGAACTATATAGGAACAAAATTAGAAAAAATAAGACTCAAAAACTACAGATGTTCATGTATTTTAACATTATATATTTAAAATATTTAGGTTAATTAGGTTCAAGAAAATAAAAGATATCTCACATATTGAAATAAACAATAGACTGCTAAAGAAGCAGATTATTGCAGCACTGTGTTTAGACTGGTGGATGGGAATTGTCCCCATTCTAGGTTACGCTGTAGTGCAAAAGAATTCCTGGCTCTTTCCGGTGCATAGCTGACGTGCCATTCCGCTGCTGCTGGACAGAGTTAAGGAACATTAAAAAAAAAGGAGAAGAAGCAGATTATAGTATTATATTATATAATTATGAATATTTCAAGCATTTGAAAAAACTATTGGCAGAGTATTTAAAATATATATTGCACCTAAATCCCACATAGTAAAATAAAATCAAAATAAAGAGAAACATGAAAATAGCTAAAGATATGAGAGAGAAAGACAGAGAAATGTATCTAAAAAACACAATTTAGTGAAAAGAGATAACTGTGTGGTGATGGGAGTGTTATAATAATTTTATAATGTGTACATTTATTAAATCATCACATTATACTTGCTAAAGCATCATGTACAAAATATGTAAATGCAACCACAATTTTGTCAATCATACCTCAATAAAGCTAAAAAATTAAAAATATGAAACAGTAATATCAAAAAGAATTTAAAAGCACTAACCTATGAAAATAATTAATGAATGCTAAAGAAAATATAATATGTTTTATGTATTTAAATAGTATAAGTGCAAATTTACAATACTGTACCTAATCAAAGTAGTTTTCAGAAATGAAGGATGAATGAAACTGATTCAGATAAATTGAAAAGTGAAATAGATTGTCACCAACAATGCCAGACTAAAGAAAAGACTAAAAAGCATAATTAATTGAAGTCTTAAGAAAATATACATAAAATAGTACAGGATACATTTAACTTAAATAGAGCTGTGTAGAATTAAATATTTTTAGGTATCTAAATGATTCAGGAAGAAATTGAAAATATCACCTATCATTAAATTTTGTAATTTATGATTATATATTGTTATCTACCAAGCAACTATTAAAATTTTAAATAATTTCTAAATTATGGAATAAAGAAGGAAATGGAAGGAATTAAATATTTCACACACAAAATCATTTTGTTTTTAATGCTAATAATTAATAATCTTCAAAATCATATGATCTTACCTTTAACTGGAATCTAATCAACAGAACAAACAAGCAAGCAAAATATAACCAAAGACATTGAAATTAAGAACAAACTGACAGTAACCAGAGGGGAGATGAGAGGGGATAATGGGGAGAAGAGGGTGAATGGTTTACAGGAACAACTATAAAGGACACATGGACAAAAACAAAGGGAGTAGAAATAGGGGAGGGAGGGGGGATGACTGGGGTGGGAGGGAGAGGTAGGGAGAAAAGCCAGAAAACTGTACTTGAACAACAATAAAATTCAAAAGTATTTTAAATAAATGAAGTTTAGCTGAGGGATTTGCTTAGCATTCTCCAGAAACATAAAAAAAATGAATAGAATTCTTATGAAATAAATTTAACAGAGAAGGTGAAAGACTTGTGCACTGAAAACTGCAAAACCTTGTTGAAATAAATTTTAATAACACCTAAATAAATGAAAATACATCAAACTAATGTATTGGAATACCTAACATTGTTAAGATAGCAATACTACCAAACACTATCTACAGAATCAATATAATCTACCTCACATTGATCAGAATGACTATCATTAACAAATCAACAAACAAGAAGTGCTGGTGAGGTGTTGGGAACTGCCCTGCCTGGTTTCAGAAGCTGTAATCCCCCCATGGCTAAGGCTGAGTGAGAAATATTGGGACCACAAGCCACTAAGGAGACAAAGCTTATCTTCCTGGTAGGGGTGCCGCCTGTGCCCTCTTTACTTCACCCTGCTTGGCCCCGAGTGAATGACCAGTTAGCCAATGATGGGTAAGATTCCTCAAGGGAGGGATGACCTGAGACTGGCAGGGTCAAGAAGGGGCCCTATGGGGAGGACTTGGGGGGCTATAGATAAAGGGGGTAATGGACCCTCATCCCTTGGCTTTGGCATAGCCTGAGTTCTTATTCTGTCTGCAAGAAATCTCCTAATCTCTTGGTTGCCTTACTTCCCCTGCCTGACTTAAGCCTAAAACAATGCTGGAGGGAGGTACAGCCCTGGGCAGGAATGGGCACTTTCCCAGGGCAATCAGGCCTAAGAAATAATGCATAAAATCTTGTGAAACCTGCTTTGCTAAGAATGTCCTCAATTTTCTGATAAGGGTCTAAGCATGAAATGAGTTTGTTTTCCAAAGTTTTATGACCCTTTAGCTAACTAACCCTGACTCAGAATAAGCCCTCATAGTTCTTTGAATGTTATCTATTATTTAATCATTACTGCCTGACAGTGATGAATGAAGACCTTCCTTGAGATAATGCTCCCATAAAGTAATAAAAGCTTGTCCAGGCAAGGGTCAGGGTGTTCTCTCTCTCAGAGAGTGTCCCTGCTGTCCCTTTTTCTCCACAGGACTTCTGTAGTCCATGTGAATTTGTTCTTCTCATCCACAACATACGGACCCTGCTGGCTGGAGTCTGCATCAGCAAGGATGTGGAGAAAGGGGGAACCCTTTTGTGTGGGTAGGAATACAAACTATTGCAGCCACTGTGGAAAGCAGCATGGAAATACCTCAAATAGTTAAAAATGAAACTGCCTTGTGACCCAGTGATTCCACCTCTGGTAATTTATCTGAAGAAACCCAAAACACTGATTTGAAAGAATATAAGCACGCTTATATTCATTGCAGTATTATTTATAATCACCAAGATATGGAAGCAGCTCATTTGTCCATCAGCAGGTGAATGGATAAAAGACCTATGGTGAGTTTACACAATGGAAAACTACTTGGCCATAAAAAAAGATTTACTGCTTGTGATAACGTGGATGGACCTGGAGAGTAGTAAGCTAAGTGAAATAAGCCAGTAAAAGAAAAAAAAAATACCACATGATTTCACTCTTTTTGGAATTTCATGAACAATCTGAACTAACAAGCAAAATAGAGACAGACTCACAGATAGAGAGCAGGATGGCAGGTATGTGAGGGAAGGTTAGAGGGTGGAGGGATTGAGCAGAGGAAAAAGGACTCATGGGCATGGATAACAGGGTGATGATTGCAGGAGGGAAGGTGGTAGATGTAGGTGGAAGATGCTATTAGGGGGATAAATGGTAATTGAAAAATGCAATAAAATAAATTTAAAAAAGAATCAATGTAATCCTTATCAAAATTTGAACAACCTTTACTTTCAGAAAGGTAAAAGTCAATCCTCAAATTTATACAGAATTGCAAGGGACCTGAATATTCAAAACAATCATGAAAAAACTACAAGAGTTAGACTTTCCAATTGAAATTGAAATGAGAGTCCAGAAATAAACACACACTTCTGCTACTAACTTGTTTTCAACATTGTTGCCATGACCAATCATGGAAACAAAAAAATCTTCAACCCATAGTATCGCAACAATCAGATTTCCACATGCAAATGAGTGAATTTGAAGACTTTTATAAACCTTCTTCCAGAAACATCAAATAAACAGAAAAACACAATAACAAAAACTCAGTGAAGATATGTAAGGGCTGAACAACTTTATCAAACTTTATCTACTGTATATACATAGAACGATTCATTGAACAACTTCATGTTGTCCATTTTTTTAAGAACACAAGAACTATTTGTAGATCTGTCTGCCTTACTATTTGATTTGTAAGAAAAAAAATAGTTACTTCAATTCACAAATACAGCAGGTAAGGCAAAAGGAAAAAAAATCACCTCCCATTTTCTTTTCTTTTCACTCTCCCCATTTTCAAAATTTAATTATTTTACTGTTAAAATGTTCACTGGGCATTCTATTTTCACCCTAATAACAGCATTCAGTTTGGTCTAAAGTTAAATGTTTTAGCTTCTGGACAGGTACTTTGTCATAGTTCATCAAAGGAAAAATATTCCTAGAATTCTTACACATCCAAAATGTTTTTTCCATAGCTTTTATATTTCAAGAAAGATTGGCTTAATATAATATTTTTAGTTCATGATGTTTTTAAACCTGAGGCAAGATTTATTTTCCATCTTATAAGTTACTTGATATCTTTTTCCTGTCCATAGAAGAAATCTCTATATTTTAATAAACATATTGTGGTTTTGGCTATTTTGTGTGTGCTATGCTTTGTATATGGTGTCTACATATGTAGTTTTTTTTTTTCATTTACTGAAAGCATTCTCAAATTACATGTATTTTTTATATTTTATTGGTTAACTTTCTTATTCACGTGCTCTAATTAAGCATAGCTACTATCCTATTAAGCACATTTATATATCCACTTGATCCACTTTACACATGTGTTATATCTAGATTTATTTCCTTGGTTTTTTGGATGGCAGCTGGCAGGGGGAGGTTAGTGGGTGCAGGGTTGAGCAAAAAGGAAAGGGCAGCTCAGTGGATTGAGCACTGCCCTGCAAACCAAAGGGTCACCAGTTCAATTCCCAGTCAGGGCATATGCCTGGGTTTCAGGACAGGTCCCCAGTAGGGGGCATGAAAGGCAACCACATATTGATGTTTCCCTCTCTTTCTCCCTCCCTTCCCCTCTGTCTAAAATAAACAAAAAAAAACTTTTATAAAAAAATAAAAAAGAACTCATGGACATGAACAACAGTGTAGTGATTGTTGTGAGGAGGAAGGTATAAAGAGATTAAATGATAATGGAAAATAGAATTAAGATTAAATTAAAAAAATAAATAATGCAAAAATAAAAATGTACATTTTTTACTTTTATTTGCTAATTTCTATACACTTTATATCTTAACTGTTTCTTCCACACTGCCTTCTATTTCTTTCCATTTTCATTTCCATGATGTTTCTTTGAATTTTTTTACTTTCTTACTGAACTTGGTTAGCTATCTCATATTTCCTAGTTTTACCATTTATTCCATGTTGCATTCATAACTAATTTGTACTGTTCTAACATGGGAGAATTACTTTATAATGATGGATATTAATTAATTGTGAAAAAGTTGTTAAAAGGTATATTACATCTGTTACATCTTTTTTTCTGATAATTGATTTTTATATATTGGTATTTGTGCTTTTATTTTTATAGACTCTTTCATTAGAGCTATTTATTGATAGTATTATGCTGGTGCAACTCCTGAACATGTTTTATACAGGAAACATTACTCTATGATTTGGTCTAGAGTATTTGTAGAACACATTTCACAGAGGCTTTTTAGTTTGTGACAGATAATTGTTTCCTGCAAATATTGTTGATCTGTGGGATTTTATGGTTATTTCTAATTCTTCTGCTTCTTCATCAGAGTCCAAGAGATGTTCTCACAAGAAATCCTACAGCTACCTTGCACGTGTGGGATTTTGATTCTGTTCTACAGAATCTCGCTCCATAAAGAAAGTGGAATTTTTCTGTCATTTTCTGGATAATTGTGGCTGTTCTCTCAAGGATTTCTGCTGTTTTTGGTTTTTAGTTTGCTTCTGTTTATTTATTTATTCATTTATTTATTTATTTATTTATTTATTTGCTTCTTTGTAAACTAGTTGAGGCTTTTAGCCAGTCACATACAATTTCGGAATCCTTACTTAATTTTGCCATTTTCAGTAAGATAAAATTATTTTCTGCTTTGTTTAAAATGTATTTTTGTTTCTTCTGTTAGGTTTTTAAAAGAGGAAAGATCCTAGTTTCAAAAATATTACCATGCCTAAAGCTTTAAGTCATTATAATTTTAACTTTTAGAAAATAAAGTGCAAGAACTCCTGGTAATTGGGTAGCCAAGAGCTTCCCTATTTCCAGGGTGTTCTAAGATATGACTGTTCAAAACTTTAGTATTCTATAAATAAATTACTTCTCTTTGCTTAAGCCACCTATAACCACTTTGTTTTCTTTCACTCAGAAAATTGTAAATCAAATACCTATATTAAACCTTATTTATTCTAATTTGCAAATAAAATATTTTAATTTCTATGTGTGTATGTATATGTGTGTGCAAAACAATAATTGCATTAAGTTGTAAATTTATAAATATAATATAAATTCATCTTAATTGAGGCAGATATGACATTTGAACAACACTAAGATTTACAGTTTTATATCCCGGTATATCTGCAAGATAGAGACTCTTTTATTTGTTCCACTGGAGAACTTTTAAGCTTTTGCCATGTAGCTCTTATAATTTTTTTCTATTAATTTATATCATGGAATGTTTTATCTTTGTTTATTACTTAAATATTTTAATTAAATATTTTAATTGTCACCTTAAAATTTATTTTCTAGTTTTAACACTGATAATTTTTCAGGTTTAAAATTCAATGTATTTTAGAAGATATCACATAAAGACATACAAGTATATCACTCTGTATCACTATAACCAAATATTATTATTTCAAAGAGACTCTATTACAAAGTTTAATTGTCTAAAATACCCTTCTAAAAATTATTCATGATGCAATCAAGAATAATGTAATGCACTCGATCGTTATGTCTTTTTGTTATCCTTTAATCCCTTTTTATTCTTGAATAGTTTATTTTTTATTGTTGTTCAATACAGTTGTCTCACTTTTTTTCCCATTACTCTCTCCTGCCTCACTCCCCACAGTCAGTCCCCACCCCATTGCCTGTCCCCTTGACTTTTGTTTTTATGTTCCTTGGATTACCCCTTCCCCTTCCTTCTTTAATTTAAAATATGTATATACAGGCTGATTACTTATAAAATTATAAGATAATTATAATTTGGGATTTTATTACTGGATATTTATTAGTAGGAACAACTTTAACATTTCTGCAAGTGTACTGCAGAGTTGATATTATATTCTTCCTATTGCATATCAGAAATCACATAATCTCTGTTTGATCCATGTTTGGTGACACTAAGTTTGGTCATTTATTTTACTTGTTTTTTTTACCATATCACTATTGTAATTTTAAAAATCTGTTGTGTGATAATTTGAAACTCTTGGAAAATCTTGTTAACCAATAAATTTTCAAAATATTTGAGCATTTTTGAATCTGTTAATGATTTGACTATATCAATTATTATACTGGTGATTATGAAATCTTAATTTTTCTAAATTAATCTTTCTGTAACAGCTGACTTCTCTAGAGAAGAGCTTTCCCTCCTACCTCAGCCTCCTTTATAATTTTGAAAATCACTAGATATTAACTATTACTTTGCTATTTACTTTAGATAGTGTGATAATCCATTATCAGCATGTTTCTTTTTGATGCTCAAAATTTATTCAATGAAAGTCTCTTCAAGCTATCTTGTCTGTTTGTTTTTGGTATAATTCCATTAGTTGCCAGGCACATTCTTGCTTGTTGACACAAAAAGTTATGCTAGGATGATATTATACTCATCTCAATTCAGGTATTCATCATTTCTTTAAGAAGAACCCATATCTTTTATAATGGGGAATGGGTTTTAGAATGTAATGTCTAAGCATGTTAGATGTCTTCAGTGTTACTGAGCTGACATGGATCTTGGATCCTGGGGTCCTCGGCATTATGGATGAGACGAGACAAATTCACACAGACTATGGAGTCCTGTGGAGGAAAAAGGATGGCACGGCTTCTTTCTCAAGGGGAGAGTGCCTCGGAGCACCTTGGCCACTCTCTCAAGAAGAGAGCATCTGGACCCTTGCCTTGATAGGCTTTTATTGGGTTCAGTTTGCACAGGAATACAGGGTGTAGTGTAAAACTCATCAATCACTGTCAGGCATAAATGATTAAACAATAGATAACATTCAAAGAACTCTGAGGGCTTATTCTGAGTCAGGATCAGGTAGTTAAAGGACCATAAAACTTTGGGGAACAACCTCACTTCTTGCTTTGGACTCTTACCATTTAAATTGAGGGTATTAGCAAAGTAGGTTTCACAGGATTTTATGCATTCTTTCTTAGGCTTGATTGCCCCAGGGAACCCACCCTTTCCAGCACAGGGCCACACCCACCTTTAGCATCTTTCAGGCTTAAGGCATTGTTTCAGGCTTAAGTCAGGCAGGGGAAGTAAGGCAGTCAAGAGATTAGGAGACTTCTCGAAGACAGAATGAAGACTCAGGCTATGTCAAAGACAAAGGGTGAGGGTCCATCACCCCCATTTTCTATAGCCCCCTAAGTCCTTCCTTGGAGGCCTCTTTGTGACCATGCCTGTCTTAGGTCGTCTCTCTCTTGAGGAATCTTATGGGTCATTGGCTAACCAGTCATCCACTTAGGGCCAAGCAGAGTGAAGGGAAGGTGGCAGAGGTGGTGCCCCTACAAGGAAGATAAGTTTTGTCTCCTAAGTGGCTTATGGTTCCAAGGTCCTTTACTCAGCCTTAGCCACAGGGGATTATAGCTTCTGAAACCAGGCAGGGCAGTTCCCAAAACTGAGCCACCAGTGTGACTCTGGGATTTTTCAGTGAGCAGAGGTAGGAAATAAAACATTTAAAATCATATGTTCACTCTGTCACCTCCAATTCAAATCAACATCACAGGACACTTCCTCACATTTCCCCATTACTTATTTAGGTCTTTGACCTCCTACATTGAAAAAACTGTGTCCAATAAAATCAGTATATGTATGTGCTTTATTATAAAATAATGGTTTTATAATTATTACATTTGTATCTCTACCAAGAGTCTTACCAAATCAAGTCCAAAATTACAGTTCTTTTAGGTCTTAGACTATACCCTACAAATGATACAAGGTCAAAGACATAAGTCACTTGAATTTTAGTTTGTACTCATTTTTAAATTTAATTTTTATTAACCTTTTTGAATTAACTTTATTTTTGGATGAATAAAGTATGCACAAGTTTCAAATTCACAATGATAAAATTATCTATTTAAAGAAGTCTTCTCCTGATTAATCATTTATGGTACCATTCTTGTCTTTATTTTTAAGAATTAACAGATACAAATATATATACAGTTTTTGGTACCTTGCTTTTTTATTGAATAGTATATCTTAGAAATCAACCTATGTGCATATGTAGTTTTACTTATTTCTATGTAAAATACTCCATGAAATAGGTGTATCTTTTTCTATTCAAATAGTCTCCTAAGTATTTTTCAATTACAAATACGGTAATAAGCAAAATTCTGCATATTGTCTATATATGTGAAAAGTACATTTCTAGGACGAAAGTAAATGCATGTTAGAAATTATCCAATTGTCCTATGATTGAGAGGGCCTGTTTTTGTACTGCCTTGGCATTTAATGGTGTTGATCAGACAGCTAAGAAATACTGTTTAAAAATTAATGATGTCTTTTTAATGATGCTTTTTAAAGTGCTTTTTAGCACTTTATTTGTTGGTGCTAATAGTTCTTTTTAGCGAGTCTCTTGAGATTTGCAGGTAAACATCATATCATTATCAACACTTAAGGTACAAGTTTTCAAGAAAAGGCACATGTACGTTGCCCTGGTTAGTAAAAGAGGGTTATACTCATACACAAAACACAAGAAAAAACAAGTATTATTGACTTCTTGTTCATAAGAGTTGGGGATAAAGCATTTATGTTGACAACCAGGTCCTATTTAATTTGGAATAGTAATTTGTGAATTGAAGACAGAAAAGACATGAAGTATACTTTTTACTAGAAAATTTTCTTATAACCTTTAATTTCTAAAACATACGCTATAAAGTATACAATATAATTTAATTTAATTTTTAATATAAGAAGTAATTGAGTGACAATCAACTAGCGATGTGCAAATTCTGTTACCTGTTACCATTGGCTCACTGCTTTTATCATCCACTAAGTGGTTGCATATGCACTGTCAGTCTGCAATTGGACTTACTGCACCTAACTAAATTTGTTAAAGGCCAGGATTTAACTTCTGCTTTTTTTATAACAACTTTTGACTATCCTTCTCATAAGTAGACAGACCTAGCAGTGTTGACTTTTCTATTTCTAGTATAAAATAGAAAGAAAAACTAAAAAGTAAACAAAGAAAATAAAAGTCAGAGGAACTTACTTGTATGTTCCTGAAATATTTCCAAATGAAATTCACACACTGAAAATTATTCCGTTTTACTGGAGAGCATTTTCTAATAAAAATGTATATTACAATTTAAGTGATAAAATTAAAGTGAAATGAAACATTAGTATCACCCCAAACTTATATTTGACTTTTACTTGTTGAAAAATGCTCCACCGCCAAGACACGATGACGATATTGTCAATAGCTACACAATGCAAATGAAGTTATGCCGACAAAGCACATTGTGTTTAACAACCATGCCGCACAACTGAATTCAGGACAGTTTGCTGACCTCTGGTCAAGAGATACTAAAATGTGGGAGTGAGGAGAGTAGCATGGTTTTTCTTCATAGCAGAATGTGCTTATATTTTCTTTCAAAACCCCAATTTTTACCCAAAGTTTTATTATTCATGTTGGTCTTTCTTATTTCCAAATTATCTTTTTCATCTGAAAAACTTTAAATGTATTCTCTTTTTTTAAGCACACTCATGTGATGTGAGCTTAAAACATTAACTGTTTTTTTCTTTTCATTTCTAGCTTTTTTTTTACCCTTTATTCAAACATTAAAAAAAGTAGTCACCTTTGCTGATTGTTTTCAAGAAGGAAAAATGACAATTTAATTAAGTACATTTATGTGCAGTAGGAATATGTGTTAAAATAGTTTGCATGGAAAGGGTGAAGTTAGTGAAGCCTTAGGAAAAAAAATCTACTCCTTGCCTCATGGGTGAACTATCCCATTCTCGGTCTTCTGCTGGGTGAATAATCAACTTAAAGTTTCTCCTGGGAAATGTGAAGGTCTAAAGTATCTTAAACATGCCTAAAATTTAATCTAGGAATCACTGAAATCCTACCAATTTTCAATATAAGCAACTTTAAAAGAGCTTTAAGATATAACGTCCCATCTTCAGTTTTGAGGTGGATAGTAATTTGTCCTGAAATTATATTTCACAAATAACCCCTGATGTTTTGTTCAATAATGGCTCCATGAGGAGTCAGAAGCCCCCAGGGTACTCTACAGATGCTTTCAGCAGATCTGGTAGAGATCAACTCGATTTGCAGTTGAGAAACTGACATAAACAAGGACAAGTCAGCAAGTTCCTAGTCACTTATTTAATCAGGAACAGAACTAGAAGTAGCATCTTGCGTCTGTTAACATGACTTTTTTTATTTGTTTGTTTATTTCTAAAAATCAGATTGGTTTCTAGATATAACATCATCCAGAAGCCAAAAGGCCTGATATATCCTGGATTTCTTTTCCATTTGCCATTTAGACTTTTTTCCTCTATTCTTTTCTTTTTTAATAGGGCAAAAATGAAAGGGAAAGAAGGTTTAGTAAAAGGGGGGGGGGGACAAAAAGAGATGAATAGATGATGCAGGTAGCCAAAGTTACACATTTCAGAATCTTGTCCAGGGTTTGCCCTTGCAGTTAGTGATGCTTAAAAACTCTTTTTCTCAGCTGCTTCTAGGCTGTGCTGGGCAACTTCCTTTGCTTGGTCATTCTAAGAAGGTGTGATCAGTCCTGTAATGCTGCTCCAAATCAATTACTCACTTAGACCAACATAAAACATGTAAAGCCTCAGAGATCTGAGAGACACAGAGAAGATAACAGGATCAATTGTGCTCACTGACTGTGAGGACATTCTCCTCTGCGAGACACTGCTATCAAATCTGCCAGTCACCTGATGACCGTACCTAGACAATGGGGGAGAGCTGCAGGTGAACATATTTGCCCTTAACATATAATGTCAATATCTTTATTAAAATGATCCCAAAATAAAGTTTCCAGGATCACTAACATTTTTTAAAACCATAGATGTATTTTACCTAATGGATTTATGCTTTGCAGAACAGGGCAGTATTGTTGAATAGAGAGTCTAGATATGAGCACTTCTTATTTCAAGTTTTTGTTCTACTATTACACCATGTGTCTAATCAAGGTCTTAATTTTAGGGACTGCATACACAGGTATTAGAATTCTAAACAAAACTAAACTTTACCACATTAATTGAATGTAAAGAAATAACAGTTTATATTAAAGTGGCATAGTTTCCTAAGTTAGTTACTTAATAGTTTGAATTTCTGATGGAAAACCATAATTAACTTTATAAAATATTTGCTATTAATTTTTCAACATATTACTTTTAGTGTCATAAAGTATTCACAAAAATATTAGTGTTGCAGATGATCTGGTTTCAGAATCTAAACAGACATTTTTCCTACTTTCAAATCTATGCTTTCAACAGTTCTAGCTCTTTTCCATAACTTATTTACTTGAGTTATCACTATGTAGCCTCCTGGCCTGAGAATTGTCCTTACATGATTAACTTTACTGAAAAGTAAAGATTTTATGGTGAGGAAATGACATACAGAAATATGTATATATATGTATATATGAAACTAATATATATAAGAAACATGTATAAGAAATATACATATATATACATACATACATATACACATAGATATTTACTACAGTCAGCTTCTCTACTACTGGATATATATATGTGTATATATACATATAATCTACTGTGTATATATAACCTATTGTGAATAGGATATTATGGCAGATTAAATGCAGGTTGGTGTAGCCACTGTGGAAAGCAGTATGGAGTTATCTCAAAAAACTAGAAATGGAACTGCCTTGTGGCCCAGCAATTTCACTTCTGGGAATATATCCCAAGAAGCCGGAAGCACTAATTTGAAAGAATATATAGGGTACAGCAGAAGTAATGCCATTGAGGTTGGTGGGTAGGGTACATGAATATCTCACATGAAATAGCAATTTGAACATTTCACCTAAAATGACATGTGTTCTGCTTAAGTGTATTATTGTCATTTTATAGAATTACATGCTTATGATTTTGTAATAAAATATTCTTATGTAAGCAAAAGGGGCATCATTTGTGCCAGACCCTGTATGCACACTTAGTTCATTGTAGCATTATTTACATTAGCCAAAATTTGGAAGCAGCCCAGTGATCATCAGTGAGTACATAAAAAAGCTATAGTACAATTACGCAATGGAATGGCCCTAAAAAGAGAAGGAACTCTCATTTTTTGCAATAGCATGGATTAACCTGGAGAGTATTATATTAATGAAATAATACACTCAGAGAAAGAAAAATACCATATGATTTTAATTATATGTGGAATCTAATGATCAAAATAAATTAACAAACAAACTAGAAACAGACTCATAGATACAATAGACTGACAGCTGTCGGAGGGGAGAGGGATAGATGGCCAGGTGAAAAAGTGAAGGGATTAAACAACAAAAACAAACAAACAAACAAACAAAAAACCCAAAACTCATTATCAGCAGTGTGATGGCTACCAGAGTAAAAGGGGAGTGAGGGGAGGTAGAAGAGGGTTAAAAGGGAATAAATTGTGATAGAAGGAAACTTGACTTGTGGAGTTAAATACACAATACAATATATAGATAACTCATGATAGAATTGTATACCTGAAACCTATATAATTTTATTAACCAATGTTACCCCATAATTTAATAATAATATAAATATAAATGTTTACAAAAATATCTCTGTAGAAGTCAAGACCACTTCACCTAAACTCTCAATATTCCTAATCAGTAAGGATTGCCTGTAGTTTTTGAACAGTATGTATGTGTATCTACCTCTTCATATATTCAAAATGTTTTTGTCTTTTTTACATTTTTGGTTATAAGGTAATCTAGAAAATGTCCTTCAAAAATATTTTACATGCACAAAGAATAGTATTTGGAGAAAATTTTAATTGCAATGAATAGACTAATATACTTTTATGAAGAAAAATCCAAGACAGGCATTTCTTGCTCATTGTTGGTGCACATGTGTGTATGTATGTGTGTATATGTGTTGAAATTATTACTTTTTCTATCTTTAATGGAAGTTTATTTTGATAAAACAACATCAGCTAAGAACAATATTTTCAATAGTATCATTAATAGAATAAAATTTTGATATAGAAAATGATTGTTTAAACCATTTATTCACATTTATTATTTTTGAGTCTAAATATATATTAAAACACCTTTACATAAGTTGTAATCATTTTATGCAGTAAATTTACAATTCTGTACAAATCTGTTTCAATGGTCACCAGAAACATGGACTCTTATATTTATAACATTCTTCTTAGTACAATGCTTTTATTTTACGTTTTCCTGTGCTCAAGTAGCTACTAAACTCCGTCACTACAATTTTAGTCATGTAACAGGAAGAAGGAAGTGCAGAAGGTCAATGAATCATATACCTGGTTAGGTCAGCTCCTTCAAAACCATCTTCTTGGGAGACTCATATAACACATCTATTTACCTCTTATTTACCAGAATTTAATCACAGGTTTCCAGAGGAACTTAAAAAGTATAATCTTTTAGCTAGGGGCATCACAATTCTCCAGAAAAATACCAAGAAATGTTCATTTGTAGCAACTAATCTTCTCACCCACAAGGTAGATAAAATTAATCAGAAAATCAATTTTCATTATATTTTAATCTAAAGTATGCTTTCTCTTAAAAATAATTAACAGTAAGTTGTATTAGTTTTCTAGAGATATTATAACATAATACTACAGTCTAGGTGACTTAACGGAAATTTATTTCCTCACAATTCTGAAGCCCAGAGGTTCAAGATCAAGTTGTGGGCATATTTGATTTTCTCTGAGGACTCTCTCTTTGGCTATCTTCTTGCTCAGTCCCCACATGGTCTTTCTTGTGTGTGTTTGCACCCCTGGTGTTTCTGTATATTCAAACTTCCTCTTTTTATAAGGGCAAGAGTCAGATTGGATTAGGGCTTCATTAAGCACTTCCTTTTAAATTAGCTGCTCTTTTAATGGATTTATTTCTGAAGACAGTCACATTTTGAGGTACTGAATGTTAGAGCTCTAACATGAATTTGGGGGAGGCACACTTCAGCCCATAACATTCCGTATAAATGTAATGCAAATGAAAAGATAAATGCAAACTTTAATTTTATTATAATAGATAACAATGATTAGAGAAAAAGACTTTTGTCTCTCTTTACTATTTATATTTCTTCATTACCTCTAGCAATTTTTCTCATTTCACATTTCTAAAGAGATGATATGTGCCACTTTACTTATTTTAGTTCAAAAACTAATAATTTCTATGCTAACAGTAAATATTACATAATTGTATAATTCAATGATGAACAAATGAAGACTCAATTGTCTTCCAGGAATATTTATATTTTATCTACAAAATAAAATTTACCTCAGTTATTTAAGTTCATGTCATTTTTATATTTTGAATAATACACAAATAGCCAAAACAAATCGCTAATTTTTTATTTTCTTTCAACAAGCTTTTAACTTTGGTTGTATTCTTTCATATTATTTTTGAAATGAACATAAGCATACACATACTTTTACAAAGAGTTGATCAAGTAATATAAATGATTTATTTTCCTAATATATAATGCATAGTGAACATCTTTCCAATCAACATTCACACTTCTACATCATTCTTGCAAGTAGTGGCACAGTATTTCCTAATAATTTAAATTTCTTTACATAATTCCTTTTTTCATCTATTCATTTGGGTATTTTTCAACTAGAAAATTTCAAAGGGAGAATGTTTGGACAAAAAAATTTAAGACCATAGGAATTACCTTATCTTGATGGCATTTTATACGAGGGCAAACAACTCTCCTTCCTAAATAATATCAAGAACATTAACAATGAGATAAATACAAGATAAATATGATGTAATGCCTTTGTCTAGAAAATAATAACCATGATTCTATTTTGCACATTTTCTGATAAGAATCCCTGGGAGATGCAAACTGAATCTGAAAACCAAGGAACTCAGGAACTCTATATATCATAAGGAGTCTACTTTTCTTTAAAAATTTTGTCAGTTGACTATGTAATCAGCTATCCACAGGCAAACTAACGTGTTTATGCAGTCTTGGCAGTGACACAATAACAGTCCTTACAGCAGATAAGTCGCAAGAACACTTTTGGAACAATGCAATTATAGACCCAGTGTCAATTATTATTCAATGTAGAAGAGTGACTATGAATACTGATATACTGAGAATTATAATAAATTCAAACAATAGAAGTTTGATTTCTGTAGTATGCTTTAGATTCTGATTTGAATAAGTACTGCATACTTATTACTGGTTCCTGAAATTTGTATTGTAGTTTTATGAAAGAAAAAAAAATCTCTTTTAAAGCCAGTTAGACTCAGTGGTGCCCTGGTATTTTATCTCAGTGTTGTTTGAAATTCACTTACATTCAGATGCATATCTGAGACTGCTTTGTTGTTGCTGGGAAACTGAGGAGGGGTTTTGTTTGTTTTTTCCAATTTTTCACATATACAAACAATGATGTATTAGCTATTGTAATCTTTATGAAGTTTTATTTTTTAACCTTCAACTTTTCTTTTGTGCTGATTTTACAGCAATAACAAACTCTCTCTCTTTTTTTTTGGCCCATATTACATGTGTAGACTATGCACAAATCATAAATATTCCACTCAATTAATTCACACTGATTCTATGTGTTCAACTCAATGAATCTGCAAAGAAAAGATGCTCAGGTACCAGCATTGACTTCAGTAAGTGGAACCTTGCCAGCACTCCAGAGTCCCCATCTAGCATTTAGGTACTCTGCAACTCTACCCTTTGTGAGTAACTATGATCTTCTCTTTCCCCAAAATAAACTTGACCTTCACAAAAATGGAACCATACTGTAAGTGCTCTATTCTATCTGAACTCTTTTGCTCACAATTTTGAGAGATTCATTTCTGGTTTTTTTTTTTTTTTTGCTTTTTTTAATTAAAAATTTTTTACTCTATTTTTCAATTATCATTTAACCCTCTCCCCACAATCACCACACTGTTGTCCGTGTCCATGGGCACTTTTTCCTTTTTGCTCCATCCCTCAACCCCCTCACCTTCCCACCCACAGCTGTCATCTTGCTCTCTCTCTCTGAGTCTTTCTCTACTTTGCTGGTTAGTTCAGTTCGTTCATTAGATTCCACACGTGAGTTTCCTGAGGCTGAAACTCCTATGAAGGTTCTTCTTTTGAGTGTGTTTGGTGGGCACTTAACACTTTTGTGTTGAGTGTACAGCCATATGTGGAAATGCAGTTACAAGGTACACGTTGTTCAGCTTTAGTAGATGCGGTCAAGCAGTTGCTCTCCTTAACAGTCCCAACAGCGACATATGAGAGTCCTTACATATTTTGGTATGGAAGTTATATAGGTATTTGGAGATGAGGAACAATTTTGGTTGATTGTAAAAGAGACAAAAAATTCAGTCTTAATAAATAAGTATTTTGACGTACTATACAAAAGAGCTTGAGCTGGATGATGCTGCATAAACATTAATAAAATTATTCTTATAAAATAATGTATATTTGAAGATTGCAGTGTTTTATTAGTCACAGGGAAATATCTACTGAAATGTTGACTATCTGCATTATCTTTAGTTGTCAATAACCAATAAAATTGCTCAGAAAATTTGTATGCTTAAAATTATACCATATTAGCAGGAAAATTCCTTAAGGAGATATTATTTTTTAAATAAAAAATATTGATATTCACGAAGATCCAAATTCTGGCATTTCATAGTGAAGTTATTATATTTGGTTGATATTTGAAATAAAGTCTTATGTGTTCAAAACTTAAATATATTTTACCTGCAAGTATGGCAGAAAATATCCATCCAACAATGTGTTTTTATATTTATTCTCCTCAAAAAATACAAATACATGTATATATATATATATATATATATTAAGATTTTATTTATTTCTTTTTAGAGAGGGAAGGGAGAGGGAGAGAGAGAGAGAGAGAAACATCAATGTGCGGTTGCTGGGGGCCGTGGCCTGCAACCCAGGCATGTGTCCTGACTGGGAATCGAACCTGCGATGCTTTGGTTCACAGCCCATACTCAATCCACTGAGCGACGCCAGCCAGGGCCAAGATGTATATATTTTAAAGTTACAGGTTTAAAAAGTTACCTATGCCATGGGAATATAAACACAACTTTTTCAGGCATATCTACCACAGCCTGCTTTGTAAGAATGGATTCTTTTTTTAAAAAAAATATACTTAGTTTTTTAATCAGCAGTAATATATTCCTTCAGCTATAATTAGGAAAATGTATTAAATAATTATTATTTGTTAACCTCTGATGTTTCTTGACTTTTTTTTCTTTAGCACCTTATCTGAAGACACACTGTAATATCAAAATGTCATTTTCAGTCATTGACTTTAAACTTATTGTAACACTGATTTTTTCAAAGCTAAATTCGTTTAAAAATGATGAATGAATAAGACTCCTTTCATATGTATTAAAGGAGTAAAATAAAACTGTAGATTTTCAGACAGTTTTCAGTATTCTGCAGTTTAGGTATGCACTTATTTTACAACCGCCCTGCAGGAGCGCCTCACCTGGCTAAGTGAGCAGGTAATCCAGTTTTTCTTTCTTGGTGCATCTCCTGTGGAAGCTTGAGAAAGATGCTTGGTTTTCCAGCCTACTTTGCATCTAAGAGTGGTTGTGTGACTCGGTTTAATCAAAAACTTACAAGGAGAAATCTTTTGGGGAGGATTTTTGGAAAAATACTTTTATTTTTTTAAAGATCAAACATGGAAAGAAGCTACTTGCTCTACTTCTGTCCCCCTTTTCCTAACTTGATTGTGGATATGAAGTCTAGAACACTGACTTTAATCCAATGATCCTGAAGCATTTCCCATCAAAATGAACAGTTGACACTGTAGGGATCATGAAATGGAGTCTGGGCCCTTGAGAACGTAACAGAGCCATCACACCACACCTGGAATCATCCATAACCTGACATGTTGTTAAGTAATTAAAAATGTCCTTGTGTGTGCAATGTTAGGCTGTTATTTTCTGATATTCAATAAATGAAATCTCAACTGGTTTATTTTTATAGTTGTAGAATGGGGATATTATTTGCTCAACATCTTTCAGGTTAAGGAAGATCACATTGCTTTACTTTTTTTTAAATCATACTTTAAACAGTTCTTCTTTGCGTGGTAACACATATTTATCTTATTCAGCCATAGTCACTCAGTGGGGAGCTGTTTCCTACTCAGTGGAATATTACCTTTTCCCCAGAGGACTGTCACTGACCTTTCTTTCACTAGAAAGCACTCCCTTACATAAAAACTTACTCCCTGCCATGATCTATTCGAGAAGTCAAACTGAGACCTATGCTCATTTTGAAATCTTCCAACCCAGTTGGTTAATGTCTTGTCTCTGCCCTCATTCACTTGGACAGACCTGAGTTGTCTGGCTCCAAGCCAAAATTCCATGTCTGATCTTTCAGGTCCGAACATCAGCAATTCCAGAGGCTTTACCTGACAAGCCTCACAGGGGAAACTACCTGCCCACACCATAGCTGATGCACAACCAGTGCACTGCAGTCACTTTAAAGCGATTAAGTTTAAGTTATCAGGGCCCTTTAAACACGTCTGAATCCCCAGCCCAGGTCTTCCATTTAGAAGCCTCTTTGTCAGGGACCAATTAAAAAGGTTTTCTCAGGCAACTCTGCCCATATCACATTATCAGGGATCCTTAAAAACATTTTTCTCCGCTCCATTCCTATTCCTTCCCCTCACCTACTCTAAGCCCCAAGACCGACAATGGCAGGGGCATTTTGTTTGAGGGCTCCTTCAACAGTAACACCAAAGTCAGTACTGATGCCCCTGACCATTACCTAATGCTGTTTCACAGGGAAAGTGAAACAGTGACTGAGCTAACACTTTCCCCTGTTTAGCCTCTTACTGTAGTATCTCAACCAATGATTACAGGCTTGACCATTACAATCATTTGACTTGCTGTTCTAATCAGCTACTTCAAAATCTTTCTTAACTCAAGAGAGCTCATCTCTATTAATCAGCTGATCTCTTGACAGGCCTGAGAGGAGGCATACTGCTGGAAATGGTGTGGCAGAACTGAGCCACAGGCAATCGTTAGGATAACACCCTAGCAAATGCCACATTGTTTGGGGGCATAGATCTGTCTTTCACTTATGACTTCTTTTTACGAATTTTGGATCACTCTACTTCTAAAATTGGAATGTTAAAAATAAAAGTTGTTCTCACAGTTGGCTCCTCAAATCCAGAGAAGCCAAAATCCCTAGGGACAGCATGCTCATCTGACTTTGAGGAGGAGAACGGTTGTCTTATATTCTTTGGAGTTTAGAATACAGTTGCAAAAATAAAAAAAAATTCTCATCAATTAAACAATCCTGTCAAACATGAGATAGTAAAACCTACACTCTGTGTTTTAATATCCTCCTGAGCCTTTAATTTCTCCTGTAGTTTAAGCCAATTAATTCTCTCTCGAGTCTTACCTGCTACCTGTCTTTGCTTTCTAAGTGATTAATGTTTATGGTAACAGATTTTGACAGCATTTTCCCATGTAGTCCATCCCTCCCTTTCGCCCTCTTTCCTTTTTTGAAATTAGTTTTTAAAAAGTACCTTTTTTTTTGCTGGAAAGTATAGCTTACCAACTCACAGCCAGACTGCTTTGTTACATAATGTGAAATGACAATATGACAAAAATAGAGAACATACACGTACACAGTCAGAAAGTGGATCTTGTGTAACTACTGCTGTCATGCTTTATTTTTCTTCAAACTACCTGTATATTTTGTGAATTTGTCATACATTTGTGTCTCATAAAAATTGAGCAGATAGGAAAAGGGGATGGGGAAGAAAAAGAGATGATATCAGTATATATAAATATAAAGTTTAAAAATATACTTTCTTTTCTCCAAGGGAGAAACAAAATTTAAATGGAATAAAATAAGAATATTGTATGTCCTATTGGAAAACATGACTGGCTGCTACAGGTTTTAAAAAATAAATAAAAGAAGATAGTACAGCAAATATATAGTTATCTCTCTAAAATTCTGAATTCTTTAATTTATCTCTTTATTTATAACCCTCAAGTTTGCCATAGAGAATAAAACTAGTACCATAATATTAATTTGTAAATAGTGTTAATATTTTATAAAAGAAAAACATTTCAGTTTGTTCCTTCAATAAACTTATAACATCTATTTATTTTATTTTTTATAAATAAAAAGACATCTGAAATTTTATACACATCAGACTTGTTATTAGAATCTTACCGATAACATATAGCATCAATAAATGGAAATGTGTATCAGAAGTCCTACTTGCCTTCCTTTATGAATATGTAAATGAGGTAGCATTGAATACCTTTTTCTAATTAATTTAAGCAGATCAGGGTTCCACTGTCAGTAGCTCAAACATTTGACATTTCAGGTTGTGATTTTTACTGATTCAAAAAAAATCCTTAAAAAAGATTTTATTCATTAAAATAACTTCCAACCAAATAAATTAAATTGATTCATTTTTCTTGATAAATGGAAGACCTAAAAGGGCTTCATGTCTCTTTGGAGACTTACGAGGAACAATGTTGATGAAAATTGAATGTTTGCTGCTTGAAAGAAATCTATGGGAATCAGATTTGTAAGAGAGTAACAAAATGCATTGTACTGCTGAATTGTTTAGTAATCTTTCAGTTAAAAGTGACATTGATTCAAAACTGATTATCACAAAATAGTACTTAATGGTCCACATACCAGGATGGCTAAATAATTGCCTATTTCTGGTGAGAATGGATTCCAGGCTTCAAGTGTGTCTCTAGCAACCTGTGCCATTTTTGCATCACATGTTTCTGATTTATTTCTCAGACATCTTCTCTTCATTGTTGTGAGTATGGCCCCTGGAGCTCCAAGTTAACAAAGGACTTGTATATCAGGAACTTACATACAGAGAGCTCGTCTTTCCCAGTTTCCCTGTCAATATCTCTTCTTTTACCCTGACAAAAGAATATATTTAATCACATCAAAACAATCAATCAAACAAGCAACCACAGTTCTGACTGGCTTAGCTCAAACCACGTGATTAGCCTGACGCCAACGACACTGTCTAAATGCAGCATGTATTCTATTGAAAAGTTGGTCTATGTGTATTGCCATGACTGTTTAACAAATGCTCCACCATTTAGTTGTGAAAAATAATCATTCAATTTGCTGATGAATTCTATCGAGAATTTAAAACAATTTCCTAAACACTCTTTATATTTATGAAGAGGATTCTTTTCAGAATTAATATCTACCTTTAAGTCTTTTGTATATTGTTCAATATATTTGATTCTACATTTTCATGCATTCCAAGTTCTTAGTAACTATGTTTTTTTCCTTTTAACATTATTTAGATTGTATATCCCCAAAATTGTTTATCAAGAGATATCCATATGAAAGTGTCATCCTGTCTTCAATAGTGAAATTTAAGTAAGTTTTGAAATTGAGAAATGTAAGTCTTCCATTTTTTCTTTATTATTGTGGCTATTCTGGGTGCTTTAAACATAGAGTCATTTTATTAATTTCTAAAAAATTACAGGTGGAATTTCAATAAAGAACCTATTGAATGTAAAAATCCATCTGGAGACTATCAACATCTTAATCACATTGTCCTCCGATCCATGACTATAGTCTATTTTTCTATTGATGTAGATCTTCCTTAATTCCTTTCAAAATGTTTTATAGCTTTCAATGTACAAGTCTTCCATTTCTTTGGCTAAATTTATTCTTAAACATTTTTTGATTTCATAAGCTCTTGTAAGTGAAACTATTTATTTAATTGTATTTCTGGATGTTCATTTCTAATCTATAGAAATAAAATTTATTTTTATATTGATTTTGTATCTTACAGTCTTGCTAAAGTCATTTGCCATTTCTAATACTTGTGTGTTTGGTGTGTGTGCATGTGCTTGTGTGAAATTGCTAGGAATTTCTGTATTCAATAGCGAGTCACCTGTAATTATCTGTAAAAATTGTTACATTTGGCAAGACATAATTCTCATATTTTCCCTTCATTAGACATGCTTTACTTGAGTTCTTCGAAGATATTTATAGTAGCTGATATAAATTCATTGTCAAATAAATTTAGCATGTGGGTTTGTGAGGGAAGGATTTATTACTCCTTTCTTATGTGTGTATTATACAGGGGTGGGCAAAAGTAGGTTTGCAGTTGTAATATGAATAAATAATATAATAATTAATGCATAGTGATACAAGGATAAGTTCTGTGTTTTGTGTATTCAGAACTGTGTACCTACTTTATCCACCACTGTATTTGTGATTCTTTGCATGTCTCAATTGTTTTTGAAAACTGGACACTTAAGGAATGAAATGTGGTAACTGTGGAATAAGATTCACCCTCTTCAAAAGAGTTGCTTCTACTTTTCTTTGTTTGTTTCTGTTCTCATTGCCTTTTTGCGTGTGTGTCATTTCCTGAACTAATTTGTAAAGTCTGTATTCTATGCCATGTGTTGCCATTGAAACTTCTTTTTGGTTAGCTTATTGGTCAGCTAATATGTAGATACCTTTTCTTCAACGCCTTGATCCAATAAGCCTCCCAGATTTTGCCAAGGGACTTTGTGTACATATCGAGCACATCTGTAATGGTCCTTTGATTTGCAGCTATGCCTGAGTCTTTCCTCTGGAGTTCCAACATCAGCTAGTGCGGAAGTAATACGGCCTTCTCAGGTCCTGGCATGTGAAAAGCTCCTCACATGGCTGTCCAGCTACCAGGAATATGTTGCAGCTTTTCAAACTCCCCTGAGGACATTCTATTTCCCAACTTTTTCTTTTATGTTTCTTGGTCATTTTCCCATATGCCCGACTATTATCATTAGCTCAAGAAGTTTGGCTGATGGTTTTCAACAAGGTCTCTGGAGTGAAGACTTTTCACTCTGAGCTCAGACTCAGGTCAGATAAAGACAGGTTGTGCGATATGAATTAACAGGGTTTGCCAAATTCAATAACAGAAGATGTAGAGGAATAGGACCCTATAATGGGAACTCCATTCTGCCCCACAGGAGCACTTATTTCAGGAAATACTTCACATTCATTTGTTTTTGAAGAGATGTATAAACATATTTTTAAAATGTTATCCTATTTATGCAATAAACAAAGGATAGCTTTCTTAAAATTATAAATACTATAAAACTTCCTATAAATGTCAGGTTTACTAGAAACCCTTCAGTAACCCATCTTTCTCAAGACTGAAAATAAGACCAGTTCACCCACTCATTACCAAATTACTGTAAGTTCTGTGCAGTTTAAGTTATAATTCATTATTTTTAGCAAATGCTCAATGAATATGTTCTAAAATTTGTATACAATCACTTTAAAATAGAATTTGGAAGACTTTTTTGTACTGAGAGGATGGTATATATTGAAGAAGTAACATTAAATAATGTGGTGTCAATATCATATTACACAAATCAGCTTGTTTGATAAGATGGAATTTTTAAAAAATTGAAATAAACACATATGGATGAATCGATTTTATGATGAAAGTATAACAAAAGTTTGGCAAAGAGATAAATTATTTAGGAGACAGTGTTGGAAAACTGGCTTGTGCGGGAGTATAACTTTGTATCTCCACTAATCACTGTATGTGGGAATGATAACACTGTAAAGTTAATAAAATAAAACAAGGAAAGCAAATTTTTATCCCTGAGATGGATAAGGGGTTTTAATAGAATATCTGAAAGTACACATTGTAAAAATTATAAAAATAACTATTCTGGATAGGTATATCAAAGTTTGTATTGTTTAATCAAACATAACTAAAAATAATACAGGACTAATAGGAAAATAGAAGGCTATTGTATTATAATTGCTCAATACCATTTATGTGTCAATACAAGAAAATAGTATATGTTTAAAATGACATATATAATTTATTTTTAATTATCCATGCCTAATACATTACAGTGTAGTCATCTGGGGAAAATGAGAGTATCGAAAGCATGTACAGATGACAGTGGAGGAACATGTGCTCAAATCTTTGCATAAAAGATCCAAAATAGTGAAATCAAAACAAAAAAACTGTGCTTACCTAATGTGTAAACTATATAGCTTAACCTGTGATACAGTGGTTTTATGATTTTATCCTGTGTTCTTTTCATAATCAAAATAATATTACACATAATGAGTTAATGCTAATTTCATAGATGCTAGTGCCCAATATCTAAAATTTCTCTTCCTATAATATCAAGATAAATAAAGGTATCTACTTTATAGTGTGTTATAATGACTATATACTTTAATATGTGGAAATAGAACATTTTGAAAAATATTTCAGGAAAATTACCTTGTTAAAATGTTTGACTGTTACAATTCATGAAGAAAAAGAATATTTTATTTTAAAAGAAATAAAATATATATGTATTGTACATATTTTAGATTAAAGGTCATTATGTTTTTTACTTCTGTACTAATTAGGTGGAAGTCTCAGTTTAACATTGTTTCATCTCCTTCTAGGGCTTAATGTTAATCTCAATTCTGAAGTGTTCTTTAAATAATTTATGAATCTTAGAGTTAAATGTGAATATATATAATTAAATTAAAAAGTAACCACTTGGCTTATAGAGCTGCAAAGCCTAGAGGGAGAACTAGATTCAGTCAGAAGTTAATTTCAACATTCACATACCCTCAGAACTTTGATTTTATGTCTGTGTTTACTGTGACATTTCTGGCATCTTTCTCCTGTGAGGCACTTTCACCATTAAGACAGTGCATCTAATGAACAAAAATACATGTAGCAGTTCCTGAACTCCTGTTGAAATATTATTCCAACTATTCCAATATTCCCTTAATTCTCAAGGAGGTAGAAAAAGCTTCTTCCTTCAGTGCTCTAGTAAAATGTTCCAAATGCTATGTGGCATAAATTGGGTCTCATGATCATCAGATTGAATTTTGTGGCTAGGAGAAGGAAATAGTTTATGGAACTTATGATGAGTCATGACTGTAGAAACCTTAAAGTGCGAACCAGTGTGAGGGTGCTATTATTCATAAGAAAAGCTGGGTGCCTTAGTGGGAATTCTAGTGAGTAAGTCTTTGGTAAAGAACTAACAAATATCCACTTGAAACTAATACCAAGAGCCCTTAGTAGTACTGTGCATTCCCTCTAAATGATTATGATATCATCGCCATCATCATCATCATCATCATCATCATCATCATCATCGCCCTATGAAAGCCTACTCAGCATGTGTGGCTTTTTTCCCCTTTGTTTCCACATGAGTTTATAGCTTTCCCAATGCCTCAGTGTTGGTTCCCTCCTGTGTCTACATTTCAAATTTCAGCAAATCTATGGGTTTCACTTATTATAATTGTTCACAGGGTCTTTAGATGCTATTGAGGAAGGAGGCAGTCAGGAAGGAAACTCCAGGAGCCCCGCAGGGCTGGGATGGAGAAAACATCCATACATGACAAAGACCCCCTAAGACCTGTTGTTCCTGTTTTCTGGGATAACTTTGAATCATGGAATGCGCCTGTGCACTATTCCTGATTCATTATAATAGCATTATAATGAATTAACATTGTGGGACTCCCTTCTTCCAAGTAGCCAGTCAAGAATTGGGAAACCACACATGCTCAGTAGCTTTGAAATGTAACTCTTTGTACCTGTGAAATAGAAGCCCGCCAAAGACTAGCCAGGAAGCTTCTGCCCTATAAGAAGAAAATCCCCCCAGCCCATGTGGTCAATCTCTGCTCAGAGTTGGCCCGCTCCCATGTTCTGTGGAGTGTACTATCTCTTAATAAACCTTCCCTCTTTGTTTACACTATAAACTCCGTGTGTTCGGCTCAATTCTTTGTCCCGATCACTAAGAACCTGGTTACCTGTGCCACCTGTGACACTATACTATAACAGAAATGAAAACAATTAGAAGAAAACATAATTTTACCTGAAAAAGTCTGTCCTACAATGAAACTCAATATTGTACTTATGTTATTTTTTTGTTATGTACAAAAACAAGCACATGTAGTTTTATGAAATTTTTCTACTGTGAAATTAGTAGATTGAGCTTAAAGATATAGGTTGGCTGCATCATTTAGCTACATATTCAACTTCCTCTATAGTGCAAGACCTGGTGATTATGACACTATCTGAAGAACCCAACATGATAGCGGACATGTCCCTGACTAGGGAGTCAATGCAATCTTAGAATCCCAGATTGTGTTATCATTTTTTCTAGAAATATAGCACAAATTGGAGAATGCTTTCCAAAAATGTGTCCAAAATAGAATACAAGTGCAGGACACTGAACATTTTCCTCTCCCATCTGTGGGTGTCAGATTGCAAAAAAAGCCAAAGAGCATAGGGGGTATAAAAGGTTTTTCAGAGAAAAAGTGCATGGCCACAAAAATAACTATAATATGTTTATCCCTAACTTCTGAATGGCAAGAATCAGGATTTTATCCAGGAAACTTGGAGATGTTTTTCATGATTAGTGTAAACTACAAGCGTTATTTAACTTGGTATTATAATATCTAATGTTAAAAGCATTAATACAACATGCTTTGCTGTTGTTACAAAGTAGATATTTAATTAATATCCATGCAAAAAAAAACACAAAAATCTTAAATACCACGTATTGATACTGCAAATTTTGCTGTCTTAAGAATAAAAATTAAAACATCTTTAAAGTACAGATTTGAAACTTTAGATCATAGTTCATAAAGTTCATGCATCAAATGTAAATATTTTACCTCTCAGAAATAATATTGTCAATACAGTCAGGTGATTAGGAAACTTTGTAGAAAAGTAAGCACAAGAGGTCGGTACAATAGTCAAATGTTCTGAGTTGAAATAACTGGAAACTCCAAAACAATTTGCACTGAACATTATGTAGATTAATAATTGCGTATTGGACAGTTAGAGACAGGACATGATGAAATTTAGAAAGTTTAGACTTTAACTAAAACTCTACTTGTTGACACCCAATAATATCAACAAAGACTCAGTTCTTTCCATCTTCTTTGCCATCCTGAATATATTTGATTTGTCTTACCCTCGGATGAAGTTAATGGCAGGCAGATCGCAAGGGAAGTGCTACAGACTGATACAGCCAGGGCAGATAAATTCACTCTGCATTAAGAGTTTCTTTTCTCAAATGCAAAGCTGTTGAAATTAGCTTGAGCAAAGGTACACCAGGAAGTTTTCACAGCTCAGTTGCTCACATTACCAAAAACCCATGAAAATGTTCTCATTGCGGTCACACGAGCAAATATAAGACTAAACAGCAACTCAGTGAGATTCATGTCCTGAATGCACTATTTTTTTGTATACCTGGCAGGGATTCCTACAAGACTGAGATTTTTGTTTAAGTCTGAATGGTAAGCCCTTTCATCTCGTGTGACATTGGAAGCCACAGGAGTGGTTACTCTTATAGCCCATATACTCAATTTTGCTTCACTATTTTGGTTGGTTAATTTTTCAAGTAGATTTTGCCTGTTTTGTAATTGTGAGTGACTTTGAGTGTTAAATTTGCAGGTAGCGTTTTGTTTATTTTGCTCTTAAAGATTTTTACTTATTATATATTTCTTGATGATTGCATTACAAATTTAGAAGACTAAGGCAGTGGGTGGAAAAACATTATTTTCTAATATTTTACTCTTTTACATGATACTAAGGGTTTATATTCTTATGCATATGAATAGTAATAAAGTAAAAACACATTATATCAATATGAACATTTTTATCTACTGATTTCTAAAATTATATATAAAATGAGCTATCATTGGTCATAGAACTATATGACATATAATTATTGCTATTAATGCAATTCATTAAAGTAAAAAAATAAAAAAATTACACTTAATGAGTCTTCCAGACATAAATTTGTTTCAAACTACAGACTCATTTGTTACTTTGTGGTGCTTGCGAATTAAATTAGCATTCTTTGATATTCTCAGAAGAGCTCGTTCTTCATGAAGTAATAAACACAACACATAGATCAAAACAATTTCTTTAGAGTTAAGTGTTATTGCACTTACAGGAAATTATTAATACTTCCAGCAAACTTTCTACTTTTATAAATTATCATTCTTTTTTATTCAGGGGGTAAGCCCAGGCATTTCTATATGATGATGCAGAGGAGCACCATGAAAACCCACTTAACGGCATTAATTTTGATATAATGTTAAAAAATGTAAACTCTAGAGCCAGACTGCTTGAATTGTAATTCTGATTCAGGCACTTTCTACATATTAACAAGGAACTTAAAGCCTTGTCTTAGTTTCTTAGTTTCTTAGTTTCTTTATTTGTAAAAGTAGGAATGATAATAGTACTTTCCAAATGAGTGATTTTGGCAATTGAATATTATAATATAGGTAAAATACTCATAAAAGTCATTTCATTTAAACTATTAAATAAAGATTTTCCTTATCTTGAAAAAAATATAAATATACTTAGTCTCCACTTCCAATTTCTGATATTGAACTTCTAAAATCATTATAATTTTCTGAGTGATGGGGCACTAGGAACGTACTTTATTCTAGTATGTGATCATTAACTCCAGTTTCTGATACAGAGCTCCTAAATCTCTTGAAATTGCCAAGGTGATAGGAATGTCTTTTGTTTTAATGAGGCAACTCTTGGTGGGATCCTGGATGGAGAATGGTCATCACAAAAACCAAGCCATGATTAAAAGCTTGGAAATGTTATCCTCTGGCCCATCCTCTAAGGAGGGAACTACGGCCAGAAATTAAGTTCATAATCCATGATATCTATCAGATAAAGCTTCCATAAAAGTTGCTTAATTAGAGGGTTTGATAACTTCCGGGTGCTTCTGGGAGAATGGTACACCTCAATTCCACAGGGACACTTCCAGACTTGTCCTATGTATCTGTTCATTTGACTCTTCATTTGTTTTCTTTACCATGTCTTTCAAAATAAGCTGATTAACATAAGTAAATGTTTTCCTGAGTTCTGTGAGTTGTTACAGAAAATATTGAACCTGACAGGAAGGTTGTGAGAATCTCGTTTCTACCCGGTTTTCTACAGGTGACAACCTGGGACTTGTGATTGGTGTCTAAGTCCTGGCAGTCTTACAGGACTAAACTCTTAACCTGCGGGGTCCGAGACAACTCCAGGGACTTACCATCATGACTGAATTACAAGGTAACAGTTTATGTCTGGAGAACGGGAGAATTGGTTGATGTAGGAAAAACCTGCGCATTTGGTTTCAAACATATTCTGAGTATAGAGGAAACAAGTTTTTCTTTTAATATTTATATGAAAAATATGTCCTTCTACAAGCTGATAGTTATTACCATATTTTGCTACTCATTTTTATTACTAGTTTTTATGTTCCCCCTTTAAAATTCATTTTAATATCTTTTTATGTCTACTTATTTTTCAACCTCTTTTGTTTTTATGTACATCTACTCTGTAGGCTCTTCTACAACCATTTTTCTTTTAGCACTGTGTAGTTTAGAAAGTTTCAACATATTTTCTTAAAACAAAAATGAAAAAGATATAGGTTCTGAAAGGAATATATGAGATGAAGTAAACTAGCAAATGCAGAGCCAGTATATAATTTATTTGCAGTTGTGAATATGGAAAAAAATAAGCCTGTATTGGCGATGAGCATATTGCACTAATCAAGCCACTATTTTGAAATGTTGAAAACTGTGTGGGTAGCTTTGGTAACCTAATCAGATGGTTCCATGATCTGGAATAGTGTGCAATTTTAAATGACATATCTGATCAAAGATTCAGATGTTGCGTACAACTACCATTAAACATTTTGTTTCAAGATATGCAACCTCATGATCATTTCACTTTTTTGTTTCTTTGTCCTTTTTTTAAAAATTTTAACTTGAAAAGTATAATGAAACTTTAATCTTTTCTAATTATCGCCTGTTTTTTGTTAAGTACTTGGTGTTGAGAACTTTGTGAGGTATCTGACATTTACCTTATGGGCAAACAAATGATTTAGGCTGCCACAGTTTCATAGATACTAACAGAAGACCTGAGTCTCCTGGGTCAAAGGCAAAACACAGTTTTACTTGTGGCCCAGAAGGCAGCATAAGATTCAGGATCACTAGGGTGACATGGAAGAGCCCACATTGGATGCTGCACACTCAGTGGTTTTTGTCACAGATGAAGAAACTTGGTAGCAAGCGTGTTTAACTTCATCCAGTTAAAGAAAGACATATTATAAATAGCAGCAAGAACGGCAATAACAACAAACCTTTCCTCTTGGAGAGACACACTACTTCTTTGAGGTTATTTACCATTAAAAACATGGAGAAGACTATAATTAAACAACAATAAAAATAAAAATAAATAAAACAATGAGCATTTTACAAAAAAGATAAATAGATGGGTGGATGAAACAACTATGGAATATTTACACAATGGAATACTACTCGGCTGGAAAAAAGAAGAAAGTTATACCCTCTGCGACAGCATAGATGGACCTAGAGAGCATTATGCTACACGAAATAAGGCTGTCAGAGAAATGCAAATATGATATAATTTCACTCATATGTGGAATCAAATGAACAAACTGAACTAACAAGCAAAATAGAGACAAACTCATAGATAGAGAGCAGGCTGACAACTATGGGTGGAGGGGAGGGGAGGGAGTGGTGGGATTGAGCAAAAAGAAAAAAGTACCCATGGACATGGAAAATAGGGTGGTGACTACTGGTGGGTGGGTATAAGGCAACTAAATGGTAGTGGAGAAAAAACAATAAAGATGAAATAAAACACAAAAAATTTTTACAAATTATGAAAAGATAGGAAAAGGTTATCAGTACATCTGCTTAGAGCATATACAGAAATATGAGAAAAAACACCAATTGAATTATGCCCTAATTCTTATACTTGTTATTATGTCAAGGAGTGTTATATGTAGAGATTTGTAAATAATTAATAAAATGACAAATAAGCCAACAGAAAATTTGCACAACTCTTGAGCTAGCATTTCAGAGAAAAATAAATACAAATGGCTAATTAATATGTCAAAATTGCTAAAATTCAATATCACTCAAGAAATATATGCTAAAACAAGTTTCCAACACTATTTTAGATATATTTAGTGCATCAAAGTGAAAAAAATACATACTTAAAAAAAATATGCAGTCACAAGCCTTGTGTATATGCTTGTGAAATAGAAATTTTAATTTTTTTGTTGATTTTAGAGAGAAGGAAGTAGAGAAAGGGAGACAGAGAGAGAAAGACACTGATTATTTTTTGTTCCAGTTATTTACTCATTTTTTGTTCACCTCTTGTATGTGCCCTGACCAGATATTGGACAGGCTAACTTGGCATATCAGGTTGACACTGTACCCAACTAAGCCATCCGGTCAGGGTGAAATAGGAACTTTTGTAACCAAACTTGAAAACAACTCTTTCAAAGACTTCATTTCTTTATTTTAGAGAGAGGGGAAGGGAGGGAGAAAGAGAGGGAGAGAAACATCAATGTGTGGTTGCCTCTCACGTGTCCCCCACTGGGGACCTGGCCCACAACCCAGGCATGTGCCCTGACTGGGAATCAAACCAGCAACCCTTTGGTTTGCAGCCCCAGCTCACTCCACTGAGCTACAACAGCCAGGCTTGAAAACAATTTTCAAGACACAATTAAATTGAGATATAAAGCAATAAATTGATGGTAAAACAATACATAAATCCCACTTCTGGATATATATTATAAAGAAAGATACTCAACCAGCATTTTTTAAATAGTAATAAAACCAGTGCCTACCACAAATATTTGTTACAAAGAGATTTAACAAGCAAAGTTTGATGTATTAAAAATTCATTAAAGAGGAATGAATCAGAGCTCACTAACATAATTTATTAACATAATATTATCAAACTCATAACTGTAGAGTACACACTGTGTTTTCTTTATAAAAGCCCAAATCTTACAAAGTTATAAAGTATATTGTTCAGAAATACATTTGTAGTATATTGATCAAAAATTAAACAAAATTATAATAAAAATAAAAGAACACCATATATAAAAGTAGTAAATTAAATTATGAGACCAACAATGAAAACCTGGATAAGATTTGTACATTACTAGATATATATAAATTTCCAAATTTAGCAAAAGAAGAAATGGAGATTTCCAGTGTGTCAAACAATTGGAAATGATGGACAGCCTTTATTTTCTACTTAAATACTGAAATGTCTATTTTTTAATTAAGTTTATGGGGATGACATTTGTTAATCAGATCATATAGGTTTCAAGTGCACATTACTATGATAAATGATCTGTATATTGCATTATGTACCAATCACCCAAAGTCAAATCATCTTCTGTTACCACATTTGGCTTCCTTTATCCCCTACCATACCCCTACTCCTTTCCCCCGGTAACCACCATACCACTGTTGTCTGCGTGTCGGAGTGTCTGTTTTGCATCCCACATATGAGTGAAATCGTATGGTTCTTAGCTTTTCATAACTGAATTATTTTGCTTAACACACTGTTTACAGTATTAGCTTTCATGTCCGGTGATGTGTAAAGGAAAAGCCAAAAGTCACATGTAAGTTTGGGGACCTTTCAATAGTTTTAGGGATAGGGCATAGAAAACTGCCAAGAATCACCTTTAGTTGTTACTTCCTCACCATGCAACAATTCTGCTCATAACTGTAACTGTAAACACTTGCAAAGAAACAAGAGCTGGAAAACATCTCTCAAATCGCCATAGTTTAGTGTGCTGTGCAGGAGATTCCAAGCAAGAACAGAGGGAACCTCAATGCTTGACACCATCTGGTCAGTAGCACCTCTTTTTACAGCTCATCATCCTAAGCAAGTTTTGTGCCAATCCAGCATTATGCCATTCACACTGAGCAGCCTGGTCTGATGCTGGTCATTTCTGTTGTGATAGGTCAAAGTTTTCTCAAATAACTTAATATTGCAAGGACAGAATTTAAATCTCTCCACCTGCCCCTATGAATTGTCTTCTCAAGGTAATAACCACCTCTTCTCCCATGAGTTTGTAACACTCTATTCTTGCTAGGTGTTTTCATAAATGTATGTTATTTCTCATATCCAATGTCCCCTGTAATTTCTGTATTTTTCCACAGCTGGTTGTGGACAATATAGATAGCAGCTCATTCTATCTGCCACATTGTCTGGAAACTTCAATCTCTGCAGTGATTCCTCCAACTGATTGTTTAGGAGATCTGCCTTTCAATCTGCATATCACTAAGAACTTATTTTAGAGGTCTCCTCCTGATTTAGAATTGTTTGTGTTATTTCCGTGCCCTGCAATAGACAGTTTTCCAGATTATTTTGTATTTCCTTGTTTTCAGGTACTTTGCAGATTGCTTTCATCAGTAAATGTCTTCTTAGAAATTCCATCCTATTTATTTTAAAAAATGTATTATTTTATATTGAAAAAGCACTAAATTATTATTGAGAGAAATTCAAATGCATAAATATTTTCTATCCTTCACCATACAGCATACATATTTTGGAGGAAGCCTGAGATAGCTATAGAAAAAGAAAGTAAATATGAAAAAGTGAGTTAATGCATATTCTAGAGTATGTATCATTATTATGCAAATAATATATTATATGAGTGAAATGTTCAAAATACCATGCAATGCAAAGTAATAGATAAGCTACCTAGTTATAATCTTTTATTAAACCATGCTAAGTTAGAGACACCATACTCACAACACATCATCCATTTCTTTAACACATCCAAATAATATGCTTTATAATAATCCTATATTATTATAAATTCATATAAACTCTCATTTATATGAGAATGTACTTTCAACAAATTTAGAAGGTATAATCAATTCAAGTATAAGACAGTATTATATATAATATGATCCAAAACATTCAACATGGTTGGTAGATGCAGTTTGTTGATTAATTATATACTTTAGTTTAACAATGAATAACTATTCATTTAACACTTACTCTGTGTATATGCAGAATATGTGATAAAAATAAAGTACCAGGCACAATACTTACTAAACACTTGAGTTGAAAATGCATCTGAGCCAACAATACATTCTTTCTTGAACACAATAGAGGGATACACAATCAGTTATAAGTTGGAGAATAAACAGTAATTATTAAAAAGTGTTATAATTTAGATATTGTAACCCAGATAAAAGGGTCTGAATACAAACAAAATAGAAAAGCCATAGAAAAATCAAGAATGTCACAACTTAAAATTAGATAAATTTGCAAAAGACATTACTTGAAATAGAAATCAGTTTTTAAAGATAAGGAATAAAGTGAGTATAACAGCAAATATAACCTTTTCTATCCATGGAGTCAAAACTTGAAAATTCAGTGACAAAAAATCAATCAATAATTAACATAAGTTTGCTGATTAATAGTAAGAAAATAAGAATAAAAAGGAATACTTTCACCACTCTGAACACTTAATACTTTCCCCCCTCTGAAATGGGAGGTAAATATTCAGACTGTCAGTAATATTTTATATTGTTTCTGACTTTTCACTACAATATGTAATGAGGAAATGAACATCTCCACTGTCCAAGTAAAGCTGTTCACTTACATTGGTTTATTACTTTGGGATCACTTCCCAGAAATTGTATAACTTTTTCAAATAATATGAATATGTTTATGTCTTAAGATACTTATTGGTGGATGGTTTAATAAAGTGACATGTATAAATTTACAGTTCATCTAAAATGTAATAATTGAGCCAATTTTATTGCACATACACTATCAATGATGATATTAATCATTGAGAAAATATGTAGCAAAATAAAATATAGCACCACAAAAAACAATTTGAAAAATATTATATGGATGATTTCTACAAAAATATACAATAACAAGAGTATCTCAAAGTTAAGAAAAATGTGGCTATGTTGATAAACTTAGAAGATATTAGATTTTTCTATCAAAATTACAAGATGGCATAAATCTAGAATATTTTAAAGAAAATTATTCCAAATAATTTAAACAGATAATTATTATGTTACATAATCTGATGCTTATTATACAATTTTAAAATTAAAACAATTGGTGGCACTAAAATTATAACTACTACAACTAGAAATAATTAATGTGTATTTATATCTGATACTAATAATTACAAAATGAGATTAAAATTTAAGTCTCAATAATAACATGGACTATACATTATTGTGACATTTACTTTTATAGAAAGAGCCAGTAAAAATTTATGGGTAGAAGAGTAGACAATCAGCACAGCATATTTAGGGATAAAATAAAAACAGCTTTTTTTGTCAATAGTAGTCACTGGACATAATTCAATAGAAAAGACCATGTAAAAGAAAAAAGAAAGCATTAAATAGAGATCTATGGGGACAAACTTTTCTTATTGACTATGAAAAGTTACAAAATTTTAAAAATGGTATCAGTAAGTAAATAGACCAATGTGAATAATTCAGAAACACAAATTAATATAGTAGAATGTGCTGCCACAATCTTGTGGTGAAATATATGTTTTAATTAACAGGGTTGGAATAATTTTGTAGTCACCTGGAAAATCATATATATGGAACCTTACATTATATACTAGCATAAGCTCCAAATAGATAAAAGATTTACATGTGTAAAAACATTAAAAAATATAAAATTAAAAAAACTGAATAATGTTTTTGTGTGAGAAATGAGTTACATTTAAGAAATAATTTAAGGAAATAATTTTTAAGATTTATGCTGTAAAAACAGCAAACAACCCTGACCAGTACAGCTCATTTGGTTGAACACTGTTTTGCAAAGTGAAAGGTTGCTAGTACAATTTCAGGTCGAGACATGTATGTCTGGGTTATGGTCCAGGTCTCCAGTTGGGGGCAAGTGAGAGGCAACCGACTGATGTTTCTCTCACATCCATGTTTCTCTTCTCTTTCTCCCTCCCTTACCTGCTTTCTAATAATAAATAAATATTTTTTTTAAAGAGCAAGTATAAGTGCACATCTTTAAAAACATAAGTAAATTAATATTAATAAAAACTAGGAAAAGTTTGCAATCTGTATCAAAGACAAACTCCATAATATATGTCTTAATAACATATAAAGATTTTTATGAAAATCAGTAGAAAAAGAATGTTAATATTATGGAAAAATGAATCATAACTCACATTTTGCAGATGTGAAATTTGAATAATATTTAAACAGATGAAAATATAATCTATCTATTGTTATAAAAGAAAACACAAAGTAAATTTATAATGATGCCATTTTTATTGACAATATTTCCATAAATGTTTATTAATGCTCCCTTGGGAAAGATATCAGGATACAGGCAAACAAAACAGTGGCTGCAGCATTGTACTTGAACCTCTTGTGATTTTAAGGTCTCTAATACTTTCGGCAGTTAAATTAAATAATTCAATTCTTAGTTAGGGCTGAGGTATAGTCTTTAACTAGTTGTTTCAATTCTTTTGGTTGTCAGGTAATTTGTAGTCAACTATTAGGAAAGTACATTACTCATGTTCTGAAGAACTTCCAGGAGAATGTTTAAAAGTACACCTTGCTTGAGAAAATAGAAATATATAGCTAGTTAAACACAAAACAATGATAACTTAAACAGTGGCAATAATCACAAGATGTCTAGTTTCTGCTTTTTGCTTTAAAGGTAATATTACTGATGAGCGATTATGAGATTGCAGAACATCGGTTCTTCAATCCAGCACCGCTTGTTATCACAATATAATTCTGTCAAGCAGAAGGAGAGAACTTCAGGGTCTTGAGGAGAGTTTATGAGTTTGTTTTGCAGAAGGAAAAATGCCTTCATAGTAGCTGAGACCAGCTGCTGCCTCCCAGAAGTCTGACTGTACAACATGTGTACTGATTACTAATGAAACACAGACTTCCTCCTTGGTCTTCTGAAACTCCCTTTCCATTAGTCCCCAGCTGCATAAAAACTCCCTACTTTTGCTTATCAGGAGAGATAGATTTAAGATAACTTGCTCTCTTGTCCTTTCTCTCAGGCCTAATACAATAAACCTTTCACTATCCCCAAGTACCTGTGTCTCACTGTTTTGGCCTGCTAGCAAATTGGGTCCATGAACCTATATTTTGGGACGTGATTTTGCAACAGTATTAGAATATTGTACTTAACAAAATTTTAAATATGTACAAAAATTGACTTAATTCTCTCATTTTATTTTTGATTCTGCTGAATTATTGGAATAACTGCCTGGCACCATTTATGAGACTTAGTTATAATTGAAAAGGATTTTCAGTATGTTATATATTAAGCAATAGAGGATAAAAATCATGATACAGCCATACAAGGGATAAAAACTAGACAAATGTCCAAAAATCATCTGTGAATCCAATTTTAAAATATGACTTTGCTCATATGTGGGTTACAAAACTGAAAGCAAAAAATTAACAAACATGATAAACAAACTCATAGACACAGACATCAGTATGGTGGTTACCAGAAAAATAGGGGTGGGGAGGTAGTAAAAGGGAAAAGAATTCAAATACATGGTGACTGCAGATAATTTGTCTTTTGGATGGTGGACACACATGCAATATGCAGATAATGTTCTATGGAAATGTGCACTTGAAATCTATGTATTCTTATTAACAAATGTCACATCAATAAACTGAATTAAAAATAATGAAATTATAAAGTAAAAATATTAAAAAAATATCAAATCTAAACATTTGAAATATTTGAAAATTTTAAAGGGAAGTGAGTAAATAATTCATGAGAATGAAAATGGGTGGTAGGATTTAATATTGCAAATATATGTATAATTTACAAGTAAATGAATTTTTGAAACTTTATTTAACCAATATATCTAGAGGTGCATTATAGCCAGAAATGAAATCTACATTAAAACTACAATGACTAGGACATACTGACACAATCTCAAACTAGATTAACAGAGCCTAAAAAAATTCTAAAACATGTTCAATAACAGATATTGGGAATACAATTAGTATAGCTTTCCAAATTTGATATTAAAGACAAACTATTTAAAAATGTACAGGAGATATCTAATTAATTGATAACTATATCCTTATCTCATACTCCAAGTGAATTTAGAGGCTTAGGTTTCTATGAAATTACTTAAAGTTTTAATATAAGAATATGTTAATATTTAGACACATGAGATTTATAAGATAATGTCACCAAAAGCAAGTAAATAACATTTTGCATAGTAGTATTTATATTATAAAACTGATATTTACTGGCTATTGCTATGTGTTAATATTTTCCCCATGTTTTTCCTAGTTATACATGAAGATCTTTCAGTTAATAATGCTCCTTACAATTTAGTTTAAAATACAAACATAATTAGAATGTCAAATTCTTATAGTATCACAAATAAGATCTGATATTATTATATTAAAAACACTCATGTTGTTACATGAGGCTGAATCAGCAAACTGCTACTAAAATTAGTCACTATTTCTTCCTTTTTTTTGGTTTTCATTGTTGCTCAAATACAGTTGTCTCTGTTTCACCCCACCATGCCCCCCTGCTCCACCCATTGCCTCCCACCCTCAAATCTACCCCCTCTGGCTTTATCTATGTGTCCTTTAGGGACCTTCCCCTATTATCCCTCTATATCCTCTCCTCTGGTAATTGTCAGTTTGTTCTTTATTTCAGTGTCTCTGGTTGTATTTTGCTTGCTTGTTTGTTTTGTTGATTAGGTTCCACACGTAGGTGAAATCATATGGTACTTGTCTTTTACTATATAGCTTATTTCACTTAGCATAATGCTTTCCAGTTCCATTCATGCTATTGGGAAGTGTAGGAGGTCCTTCTTTCTTTCTGCTGCATAGTATTCCATTGTGTAAATGCAGCACAGTTTTTTGATCCACTTGTTTACTGATGGGCACTCAGGTTGCTTCCAGCACGTGACTATTGTAAATTGTGCAGCTATGAACATTGGGGTGCATAGGTTCTTCTGAATTGGTGTTTCAGGATTTTTAGGGTACAATGCTAACAGTGGTATTGCTGGGTCAAAAGACAGTTCCATTTTTATTTTTCTGAGGAAATTCCATACTGTATTCCACAGTGGTTGCACCAGTCTGCATTCCTACCAACAATGCACCAGGGTTCCCTTTTCTCCACAACCTCTCCAACACTTGTTGTTTGTTGATTTGTTTATGATGGCCATTCTGACTGGTGTGAAGTGGTACCTCATTGTGTTTTAATTTGCATCTCTCTGATGGCTAGTGATGCTGAGCATCTCTTCATATGTCTTTGGGCCCTCTGTATGTTTTCTTTGTAGAAGTGTCTGTTCAAGTCCTTTGCCCATTTTTAGTTACTATTTCTTTCATTCTGTTTTCTGCATCTGACCAATTCTTTTCCTCACTGTATTCCTGGTCAGAAAGAGTTGGCAATCACTTCTTTAATTTAAATAGGGAAGTCAAAACTATTTTCCCCAAACATGAAACATATCCCAAAGTTACAGTCTAATTGAACAATTTTATGACTTAATTTTTTTATTTCCTTACTGGACTGGCAATGGTTATGCTAATGAATTTGTATCTCAGCCACACGCCTCACCCTAGAAGCAGATAGATGGTTATGAAGAAAAAATAAGGATGATATATCCAAGAATAAAGTGAATTGAATCTAGTGGGAGAAAAAGAAGAAATGTTCATTCCAAATATATGTGGCAATTAAGGTATAAATATTTTTAATATATTAAGAATACCCTCAAATCACTAAGATACAGAGAATCTTCCCAAGATAAATATCAGTTTAAAATAATATGAAAAAATAGTACTAAAAAATAAATAAAAGTCAATAGATGTGTGAAAAAAAACTTAACAAACAGCACTTTAGTAGTGATGGACAGGATGACTAAGTAAACCATAATGAGTCAGGAATTTAGGTCCCAAATTATCATGTAATACTTTGGTTGTTTTAAAATTCAATGTTTTTGGTGCTAAGAATAATGAAAGTAGATATTCTTCACTGCTGGTAAGAATATAAAATAGTATCTAGGTTTATATGTTTATCTATACATCTATATCAATATATGTATGTAAGTATGTGTGAGTGTGTGACTAGAAGTGTAAATTTGACAATGTATATGAATACCTAAAAATTGTCTACCGACCATAGTTTCATAATATAACTATTTTGTTACTGAATATTTATGCTTAATGGAGAAATCATAAAAGTGAACAGAAATGCTTTAACAGAAGTCATCTACAGTGATTTGTTTTTCATTTATAATTTATTAAACAAAATATTCCTTTTATGATATAATATGGAACGTAACAGCATTAAAGTTGTATCATTGGAAATTATTATAAACATGCAAAACATTCATGATGTACTAAGTAAAAAGACAGATATCTATAGAAAACTTGGAAAATAGTGGTACTAAAAATAAAATTTATCATCTTATCTTCCAGAACATAAACACTGTTAACCAAGAGAAAAGAGGTGGTGTGGTGACTTGTGTGTAGAATGCATGCACACATGCAAGCCTTCTGTGTATGGATTTGTATATTTTTTCATTATTTTCTGCATCAGGCTTAAAATGCATCTTTAAAATGGATGTTAATTATAAACTTATTTTCCTTAACAATCTCTGCAAAAATCTTTACACTTTCATGAAAAATCAATTATTGAGAGATTAAAATTATGTAACTGAAAAAAACTTCCCTTATGTCTACTAATTTATTTTATAGATTCATTTTGTTTATCAATATTAGTCTTTATTCTACCTTAGAAGTGTAATATATTCAACATTTGAAGAAATAAAGTTAGGTCGATTTAGTCAGGACAGAAAATATCACATTTATCATTCAGAAGAGTATATTTTAAAGTTTCTAACCTAGAATAGCAATTAAGTTTTAGGGATAGTTTCAGCATAGTAGTGATTTGCATAGAGATTACTGTGAATAGGAGTAATTGAGCAATATTTGTACATTTTATTTTAGATATAATGGTGGTTATGGCTATAAGTGTTTTTTTAATGAAAGGGTAAAAATATAATGAGTGTT